>LUCW03000604.1:12500-33967 GCA_001586965.3 Sphaeroforma sirkka
GTAACTCATTACTTAACAGATTGACTAACAATTGTATGCAAAGCGGAATATACAGCACTCTGATCCACAGCAGAATGCTTTCGCATAAATCAGACACCATGAACAACAGTACTGACGAAGTGATAGCACAAAAGGTACAGATTGCAATGTAAAACTAGACTATATATATATATATATATATATATATATATGTGTGTGTGTCTAATATAAGTATGGATATATATATATTTATATATATATATATATGTCTAATATAAGTATGGATATAAATAAAATTATATATATATATATATATAACATATATATATATAGATATATATATATGTGTGTGTGTGTGTGTGTGTGTGTGTATCTGTGTGTGTGTATATATGTATATATGGGTGTGTGTGTGTAAATGTATCTATATATCTGTTTATGTATGTATGGAATTTAAGTACCTATTTTTCAATTATCAGATATCTAATATCTGATATCTATCCATCTGTCCGTTTTTTTATCTATCTACCCTAAACCCACTGGTTGTGGGGAGATTGATTCAATCCATACACTAGAGGAATCACTGAGAACTTATAGTTTTATTTTGCAACTATATTTCTGAGCACCCCCGTCTGTGTCACTACACACCTTCGGGGAGTTAGATGAAGCCACTCTACTATAAACTGTCACTGATGATAGCATGACATTAAATACTTGTGTTTCCACACACAAGTCGTGCCAAAAAGTAACACCTATGGGGACGTTGACCAAATTAATCTAATAATAATACTCAATGTTAGTTTGTGATTCGAACTCACAACAGTCCTTCTTACACGCGATTACGCTCATGCCGAGACCAAGCAACTTTGGGAACCAGGTTCTGTGTTGCGCCACGTGTTTGCACCACCACAGCCTACGCCCAACTCGCACATCAAATTTCACTGTGAACTAATGAACATGGTTCTGACGCGCGCCCATAGGCATCTGCCCTGCACCCGTATGTTTATTGTAGACTTGCTTGTGGTGCGTGCTTGTGGTTGTGCGGTTATCTTCCAGTACTCGGCAGCTGGGTGCGGCAAAGCTATGCCCCGGGTTTAGCCAATGATGTGTAGGCGGGATCTTCACAATAAAAACAGCAGTCACTGTACAGACTTGTGGCTCTGACTGTATATGGAAACTAGGAACGCACAATGCCTTCTCTGTCTCAACAGGCCATTTAATTAGTGTGTGGTCACTTCGGCCAACTGCAGGAGCAAACCAATGCGGAAGAGACGCAATATCTGGATATGGTACGGAATATAATCGCCAACGGTGCACTAAGAGGCGATCGAACAGGAACTGGAACCCTTTCCAGTATGTGAAATTTCGGAAGAGTTGTGTAGGACGGATTTGGTTCCATATGATAATTTACTACATCGCATGGTTTTCTGTAAAAGGCGCTCTCAGAGACATAATCAATGCTCAGCAACTGAAATGGCAATTTTTTCCAGCCACTTTGTTGGAACAAATTATCATATCTGGATCGAGTTTTTGGACTGTTCCAATTGTGTATGTGGTCGCGTAGGCGTTCACTTCATGGTGTGTATCAATTTGAGTTTTTCAATGCACTAATCGAGACATATCTATTCTCCCTGCGCCTGCGTACACACAGTCTTCGGGGCACAGATGAGATACTCGTGTAGAGATGGGGCGTTCCCATTGCTTACCACTAAGCGCGTGTTCTGGAGGGGAGTGGCTGAGGAACTGCTATGGTTTGTCAGCGGCGACACCAATGCGAAGACTCTGCAAGACAAGGTACGCGCTGATATAATCCACATTTGATTCGCTTGTGCACCAGAACGAAGGTGATTTAGTCGTAGTTTCATGATTCACGCTTGTGAAGAATAGCCTGTCAATGATCGTACTCTCGGGCTACCTATCCAGTTAACCATTTATATCTCAGTGTTTAAGCTTGTCTGTTGGGAGAGGTTTTTAATTATCTACCGTTTTATCTGATACAGAATATTCACATCTGGGATGGGAATGCTTCCCGCGATTTTCTGGATAAACGGGGTCTGGCGCATAGAGAGGTATGTAATGTGAATACGGTGCAGTGGCAATACACCTCGATTTTAGCCTAACATATCCCGCACGCTTGCAGCAAGCGGTCGCATACGCTTCTTCGCTGGAAATTCTGAGTCACCGAAGATAGTATAGGTATATTTTGATGCTGTATCCCCCCTGCATATCCCGCACAATTTCAGTATTACGTTGCACAAGCTTACACGCAAGAGAGTCACAGTTTTCCAAAATAATATAGTGTAGCGCAGCGGTGCGTGCGTGGGGCCATAAACGTGCTCTTTGCTTTCTATGCCCTTGAGTATTTGTTGTGTGCGGTCTTCGGTCGACCGCTCATGTGCGATTGCATGTTTATTCGTAAGCAATCCGGATTGATGGTTGGCAGCCGAGTATCTCTCAAGACACCAATTTGTAAAGACAATCAAAATACTAGAAATAATAAATATTAATGTAGCAGCATATGCATGTGGCCGTGACCGTGTGCCTGTGTGCTTTTTGTGTGCGGTCTTGGTCGATTACTCCTGTGCGAGTTTATCCGTAAACGATTCGTCTCAATGGATGGCAGCCGAGTAAAGTGTCAGATGTGATCATAGATGCTACCTCGAGTTGATATTGATAGTATGTTTGAGAGCAACACGGAAGTCTCTTGCCCACATGACGTTAAGATTAATTTGAGAATATAGAAGTGTATGGAAGCACACCATGGGACGCTATTATTCACATTACAGAGGTGAACAAATATCCTTCGCTTGTGGCTGATGTGCCCTATTCATGCGTATTGCAGCATCAGCACTGTACACGCATTGATTGCGAGCACCCAAGAAAATATGACATTCAAGGCACTGTTGTCTCATCGCATACGAAAATTTCCTCTACTTACCTTTACTCAAAGTGTACTTATCTGAATAACTGCTGTACCTGTAGGTTGGTGATCTGGGGCCCGTCTACGGCTTTCAATGGCGACACTTTGGCGCCGACTACGTTGACATGCATACGGACTACACAGGGAAGGGCAAAGATCAATTGGCAGATGTGATCCATAAGATTAAACATACACCGAACGACCGTAGGATAATAATCAGTGCCTGGAACCCATGCGGTACGGTAGCGTATTTGGGCATTGCGTTGAGGCACGAGCTGATTGGGTTATGGATTTCGGATTTTTGGTGTGATTGCGGAGTATGCTAAGCCTTACAACTACTACTTTGTAGAGAATCATGTGTGTGTATTTGGGCTCTTATTCGTGTTTTTGTCATTCTCGCTTTTTTTTTTTGTACATAGTTTGAAATGGTCCCCTGTGCACTTCTCATTGCTCGCAGAATCAGGCTATGAAAACACGTATCAAATAGACACATGTCTGTCGATTCAAACACCCTTCATGTGGTAAATTCTCTTACTTTAATTGCAGATTGTAATTCCAGACATCTAATAGTACACTGTTGTATATTGTTGATATCTGTACAGTGTATGTGTCAGACATGTTGATTCACATTCTCATCCAAAAGTAGACCATTTGACCCGTGCGAAAGCTTTTCGCATACGAAGCCACTGTATTAATCGCTCCCGTCCATGGTAGACCTGGATGATATGGCGCTGCCACCGTGCCATCTGATGTGTCAATTTTTTGTGGCCAATGGAGAGCTCTCGTTGCAGATGTACCAGGTAACCACGGGGTTAAGATTTATGGTTTTGGGTTTACGGTTTATGTTTCGACATATGTTGTGGATGTGGTATACATCTTTCGATACCCGTGTATGGCTTTGGTATTGATCTTATCATGGCGTCTATTGTTTCCGAGATTGGCACCTTGCTTCGTGCTTGTTGCGTTGTTGAACGTGTTTTACTTCTTCGGTGTCGCGTATTGTTCAGCGATAAAGATGCGTTCCTATTCGCAGTGTAGCCTTACACACTTGCGGCTAGCTTTAGCCTGGGGTATACTTGTTGCGTAGCAGTCTGGTTTTAATGGACTGTGGTGCACTTTAAAATAGTTATCACAATCCCACGCAGATAATTAAATATGGCGCGAATGGTGCGGTTCGTTTCAAAGGCCACACCCAATGTCTCACCGCTCAATTTTTCGAAGAAAGAAAGTTGAATGCCAAGGTGTATTTTATGACTATACAAACTTGGTTGCTGCAACGTATTGTATTAATGTGGTCGCCAGTATGAAACGTACCCGACAGCAACTTCTGACACAAGACCATACATTGGTTAAGGCTCTTTTTTTTGTACAATTACGTAGATATGCAGTTTTTTTCCCGTGTTTCTCAAGGTCAATTCTGATATGTGCAACTTGCCTATTGTTACCGTCCCGCGGATATGGGTGAATATCTGTATATTTACCAATTGCAATCAGAGGAGAAAATCCTCTCTGTTCAGCAACGTATTGTATTAGTCGTCTGTATGCCGTTTTATTTTGCGGTTTCCAGTTTTATTTTTCGGTTTCCAAGGTAAACTAGGATATGCCCATCTTGCCCAATGCTGCCGTAGATCCGATGTACACATCCTACCGTGTGGTACATTTACAAATTGCAATTTTAAACAGGGACTTAGGTATTTTTTTTCTGTTCAGTTCCAAATTACAAATTGACTGATGGAATCAAAACCGTCCCTCAAGTCAGGTTGTATGCAGCAGTAGAGGTCTTGCTGACGTAATGTAGCCATGCTGAAAACCCGCGCAACTTTCAATAGATTTGTACTACCCTCTCTTAAGTGAAGTCCTAAGTAGAAGGGAGGGTATCGCTCGTATTATCTTTGTTGTTTTATGTGACTTTGTTGTAGCTGGTATTTCCAGATTGGCGCGTGTGTACACTGTAGTTATGGCTGTGCTCTGCCACGCGGGATCTATTTAATTATAGAAACCGAGAGAATTGGTTTAATTATATTGATCGAGTGTGTTATATTATTTCAAGTTTATTAACCGAGGGTGCGGAATTGGTTTAATCTTACTAATTGAGGGTATGGAAATATTCTAACTATATTATTGGAGCGTCAAGAATTGATTTGATTATATTAGTCGAGTGTGTGGAATTAAGTTAATTATACTAGTTGAGTGTGTATATCGGTTTAATTATATTAAACGAGTGTGTGGTTAATTTAATTTCTAATTAATCACGTGTATAATTAGTTTAATTATATAAATTGAGTATGTCGAATTAGTTTAATTATATTAAATGAGTTTGTGATTTATTTTATTTTATTTATCGAGTATGTGGAATCAGTTTAATTTTATTAGTGTCGATTTAATTTAGTATATTAAACGAGTGTGTGAATAATTTAATGATATCAATCGAGTGTGTGGAATTAGTTTAATTATATTAAATGAGTTTGTGATTTATTTTATTTTATTTATCGAGTATGTGGAATCAGTTTAATTTTATTAGTGTCGATTTAATTTAGTATATTAAACGAGTGTGTGAATAATTTAATGATATCAATCGAGTGTGTGGAATTAGTTTGATTATATTAATCGATTGTGTTCCTCCATAACCTGCAGAGATCCGCCGATATGGGCCTTGGTGTTCCATTCAACATCGCATCGTACGCATTGCTGCTTGTGATGGTCGCCCATGTCACAGGGGTATGTAAAATATGACTTCTAGACCAATACAAACGTGTTTGTGGTTAGATCTTTATGACACGCCGTCTTGTGTCACAAAATACCATTCTACTGTACTTACCGGTGTTTTATTTTGTTGTTGCGGCCGACCCTTTGTCGTGCGATGTGTTTACAGAATTGTGTACGCGGCCTGGATATTGACCTATTCACACTGCTGTAAACCCCTGAAACCTTAAACCCTAAACTTACAATCATATTGACATGTGTAGTCACTGTATTGTACAATGCTGACGAAGCGATGCTATCGGACGCTGTCACCGGTTTGCGTGGCAGGATTTAGGGGTGACGTGACATGACTTTAATGATGTCACCCCATATCTCCCGGTGCCGTGTGACAGCGGTTAGAGGTTTAAGGTTTTTGTGTTTAGGGTTTAGGGTTATCATGTGATCGCACAAACTAGCTAACGTGTTTGTGAGCGTTGGGCTCAGTACAGTTGGGTGTCATGATATTAATGACGCCACTCCGTGTATTCTCGTAAGTTCGTAAGTTTCGTGGCGTGGAACTATCGATATCGTCGTCTATAGTCACAGTGGTGTTTGATGAATTATTGCACCGTGCGAAAGCAGACTAAAGTAGCAAACTGTATTCCGATGTGGGTACAAAGGGATGAAGAGAAACTCGAGTTTGCTTGCTTTCCCCATGCAGGCTGCCTAAACTAGAACATTGCAATTAGCTTTCTATTCTAAGTTAGATATTTCTTCGAGTATTCAGTGTTGGTTGTGTATCTCATTCGACAAGGCTATACAGCATACATCAGTCTCAATTCGTGTTGATGTAAGCATCCCCAACTGGTGTCTTTGCCGTCTGAGTGTTACATGTACGACTGTTTACTGTACCTTTGACCTTAAGAGCTGTAATGCAAGTAGCACACATTTTTCAATATGCGTATGGCATCGGGATTCCCAAAGTATCATCACTAGCGCCACTAAGCCTGGCAGCGCTTGTATTCATCATCGGGATACCAGCGGAGACCATTGTTTCGTTTATATTCAGTGTCCTGTTTACATAAATCGATCTCTTCCCAACCTACTCTTCACAGCTCAAAGCGGGCGATTTTGTGCACACCATTGGCGATGCACACGTGTACTGCAACCACGTGGATGCCCTCAAGGAACAGCTCGAACGCACGCCAACGGTGTTTCCCAAGTTAAGAATCAAACGAACCGTAACAGACATCGACGACTTCGGATTTGATGATTTCGAATTGGTCGACTACAAACCGCAGAAGACCATCAAGATGCAGATGGCTGTGTAGGCTGCACAGTCCGGCGAGCAGTTTAAAGACCCAGACAAACAAAATATTTAAATAATAAGAAATTTGAGACAATTTTCGTAATGAGATTAAAGCGCAATTCGACTAGTTGTGCAAAAAAAAATTAAGGACGAATTTTACGGCATAATTCAAAAGTAGCAGTATTTAAATGAAAATCGATATGCACAAGGGGTGTGGAGAGATGAGTGCTCGCAGTTTTTTGTCTGTCAAGCTTAATAGTACATCAAAATGGAAACTGACAAGACATTGTTGCTTTGACACCAATTGGAATATGCACAAAAATCATAACTTGTCTGTCGTGCTCTTATATAAATAGGAACTGTAGATCAGTTTTACACTAATTAGAATACTCACAAATAACCCAAAATATGAGAAAGTAGAGTTTTTATACCAATTGTGATCCAAGCATCAAAATATGAGAAAATTGTTTTTATACTCTGATACTCGAAAAAAAATAAAATATGATTTACACCAATTATAATACAAGGATCAAACCTGTTCAGCATCAACCAACTGGTCCTGTTGTAATGGTATAAGCTGAGTTTCCGACCACTCACTTGGCTCCATCACAGGTTCAATATCCACTTCGGGTATAATGTATATGTCATCATTATCCAGGTCAGTCTCACGTCTGGATTGACACTGTAGCCAACTGTCCTCCCTACTGGCTTCATCCAAAGCTGGTATTCCTTCACGTAACGACTCACTCATAAATAGTGGTCTATCCCACGCCTCAAGTAAAGCATCATGGGTGGACACATCTGTTGACCCGGCTGGGTCTTGTGAAGGCATGCACGGTGGGGCCCCATACTAGCCGTCGTATCACTGAGCGTATTGCCCGGCTTCTTGACGCTATCTAACACGATATCTGTGAGCGTCGCAAAATATTCCGTTACTTCAGCAAAGGGTTCTTGATTACCACAAGTATGTACACCTCTTTTTCTATATGTATATCATGAAAACTCAACAGTAGTAATACTAACAGCATCATCTACTTCCTATTCTTCCAGTACTGGTTCTCACGCAGCCATCGTCCGTCTAAAACTCTCCCGAAGAGTTCCTCTTGATCGTACTTCCGTTGTTTCTCGTAGGTAAATTCTCAACGCATCACCACACTCCGTGTCATTGACTGCTTCTGAAGCTGACCGTGATTGAGCTCGGGTAACAACAGTCATACATGGTACCACAGGGCCAGGGAGGCTTCTAACTCAATATGGACGCCCAAAAAAGTCAATTCTGCGCCAGAAAGGAAACGGCATACACTGTATCGGTTCAATACAATCACTTCGTAGAATACCAATTAATGTACACCAGGTTGGGGCTCGTAGCAGATGTTCATAGTCACCAGAGCATGTACCACTAATAGGAGGAACAATTGTTGGTATATCTACAAGCATACTGCAGTACTACAGTATACATGTTCGAAGGGTGTGAAAAGGCATCTCCACCCCAGATTCTACCACCTGGTTCATCAGAAGCCTAGTACAACATCTGCTTGTTCTTACTATTCGCAAATAAATCCATCTACACCCTTGATCATTTTTTTATAGCACGTGCAAATCACTTAGAATTCAATCGCTGAGTACGTCTGATCGGATTAATCCTATAACCGGTAACATAAGTTCTCCTTCGTCATCACTATCAGAATTCAGCAGTTGCATAGGCAATGTGTCAAGAGATTCCTCTAGTGCAAGTGTTCAACAGGCTAAGGCTTGATCTTTTGAACACATCCAAAAATGGCTGTATCCTAAAAAATTAAACGGACGAGGTATATGTGT
This sequence comes from Sphaeroforma sirkka, assembly GCA_001586965.3. Lineage (NCBI taxonomy): Eukaryota > Ichthyosporea > Ichthyophonida > Sphaeroforma > Sphaeroforma sirkka. Next base: position 21,206 of record LUCW03000604.1, read on the forward strand.
CATGGTTTCAAAAGCTCACTCAGCCCGTCTATGTTTCATATTCGACGTATTGGAAGGTAAAGGTTTATCTTCTAAAAGCGATCCCTGCGGTTTGTGATCGGTATAGGCAGCCAAGACCGCATTACCATAAACATTACCTTATGAAAAACAACAATGGTGTCAGTTCTAAGTCTAGAACATGGATGTTGTCCATAAAATTAGGCAGCTTCGCTGAGTAGAACTCCACAGAAAATCCGTAATTCGTGCCATATAGAGCCAGCCCATTTCATTTATCCTATACGGCTGGGGCCATAATCAAGTGTACATGCATGAGTTCTAAGGACAACTCCTTACTTTTCTTAGTTCGAATAGTCTGAGTTTTCCATGTCAAATGCGGCTCAGTATGCGGAACGTTATGCTGTTCTAGATACTGGATAAGTCTATTCCTCCACCTTGTCATAACTCTTAGTCTCCTCCATATGAAGCACTTCCTCAGGTGCCCTTCTAGCCATTAATGTAGCTCTTCATGTTGTTCCCAAGAATAAAGTCATATATCACTAGTTAATAGCCACATGCATCTATTGTAAGCTACTTGACATTTTTAAGTTCTTGTCGAAGTGAACATCCTCCCTTGTCTGGTTGGTTTAATGGTACCAATAGATATACTACATGACCACTATGCCAGCTTGCAAACGAACGTTAACAGTCCGTCTTTGTTCGCCGGTAGGCCTATGCTCGCAATATCTTGCATGCGTTCGTCATCTATTGTGACGAAGCCATCATACCACAACCGACTATAAAAATTCTTTCAGCACACGCGTAGGATATGCAACCTGCGTCTTAGCTGCATCAAACTTCGTCTCGGAACATTCAGCTGAATTCACCAGTTACCGAATTGCACGCCAATCGGCCTTATCCGGCAATCTCAACATCCGTCATATCCTCAAAGTCTGGAGATACATTTTCATATGTTAACCCATCCACAAGGCAGGGAACACTAGAACGCCGGTGAGGGGTAAATAGTACCGGTTATATAGACTTCTCATGATGTTCATATAAATTTTTTTTACTAGGAGCATCAGCTGCTCATTTTCATTTACATTTGTCGTACACGTAGCGCCATCGTGAACAAAGAAGATGAAGCCTTCCCCATCACAGTACTTGTACCCCATTTCATTGCCTATATTGTGTAGGTACTACCGCTAGACCAAAGCCGACACCAATACGTTCATACACCTGGCCATCTCCACCAAGGAAACGAGCATTGTGGCGGTCTTCTTCCGCTATAGTACATTGGTTGAAGCTATTCGCATCATCTGTGATAGTCGAACGCCATGCTATACAGATTGGACGTCGCAAATCTTTTCAACTCGGCATATTTGCCATATCATAAATGCTCCACTGATCAAGACCAATGTATGCTTGACACATGCGGTAATCATCGACATTGTTCTTAGGTGCAGCTTCACCTTTTAAGTTAGTGTTAATAGTGCAAACCAACTTCCTTCGTCTTTACATTTTCTCACGATCCCATGTTCAATCTTAGCCTCGCATTTCCGTTGTTCAATACCAATCTTCACAAAATTTTTAGTCTTACAACACTTCGGACTGGAATAGCATCTGGTCGAGTTGGAGTCCTGAAGCCACGTCCCCTCGAAGACGTAGATTTTGTCTTATCATATGCGCAGCGATTCCACAGTGCTTTCATATTGTACAATTCGTCCTATGGTACATATTTACTTACCGCCATACGATCATAAGTAAGTGATGTCATATAAGGAAACCAGTATATCTTCTTCTTTGAATGGAAGTATTTCCATGTGGTATATAGTCTCAGGTGCCTTATATATCGAAATGACCACTGTGCTGGGGACCTTTGCTGCCAGACAAAAGGCTGATGGGTCACTTGTCTGATCCCACATTGGTTCTAATAGATTGTCACTCTGGGCGATAAATCCCGGAATTGTATCTATTCACATTAGCACTTGCAACACCTTGTCTGCTGTTAAACAGATAAGCTTCCTGTGTTTCAACATTATTTTTAGCAATTGTAATTGAAACTTCCACCGCAAATTGTGGCAAAACTCTCACTGTATCATCATAAGCTCGTAGCCTTTCCCAGGAATCTCTATCTGCTCAAGAGACTTTATGAAACATGGACTGATGTAGTATAGATGGCATAGAACCTGAATCACAGTAAAGCAAAATATCAGGCTTGCCTATATGCACACGTACTGCAGGTCCTTCTATTGATAGTCGTTTATCATGGTGTGTATCACCAGTGCCGGACGCTGCTGCTACCGAAACATTTTTGATGGCTTGTGGGTAATCGGCACGGGAATTGTTACCTCCTTAATGTATGTGCAACACCACTTCTACAAGGTGAACGAAAGATTTTTTTTACCCAGAGAATGAGAACGATCGTCACGCTGTGGTGTGCGTCCTCTCTCCTTACCACGGTCACCTTCACAATCCTTATTCCCCCAAAAACAAGGCACGACCGAATGTACGGATCCTTCACGGCGACTACGATTTTTATCTCGTTCCCTTCCACGATCAGCATATGACTTTTTATACTTACGATCTTTGCCCTCACAACGCATAGAAATGACAAAGGTCAGAGATGCATGCGCACCAATGGTTGCACATATCATAACCAACGCAGAATTTGTCTTTGAATACCGGAAAGTTTTCCAACTATTATTGCTCTCTAGTATGCCTGGTATCATCGTTCGCTTTCTTTCTAAGATGCTGCCTTCAGCGAATATCCGCGCTTCTTGGCTAGCTCACTGAAGCTCCCTCGCTTGATTCATATATTTCTTCTCGGTATATCAGTATCAACTGGTCATCTCCTAGCACACCTCTCCTGCTCAAGAGCGACAATCGCCTTTATTCGAGCTCGTGCAGACGCCAACGAAGACGAGACCAGAGAGTACAAACAACGATTAATAGACGAAGAGTACGCGCTCAATCAAGAACGTGATGCACATGTCCAGACATAACGCAAACTCAACGTACTCAACGTGCGCTACTCTAGTACAAAGGAGAAACTCACAAAATGCGAAGCTGAACTCAACAATACACTGTAGAAATACGGCCTCCGGTCAGTCTAAAATATCAAGATCAATTGAGATAATACATTGGTTTTTATTTGTATTTTAAATAATTTAGTACAAGCTCTTTTTCCAATATTTCCAAAGTGTTCTAAATTCACTTTGATGGCTCCAATAGCCTGAGTATTTGGTATGACTCATCTACTTGGACCTATTTGAGACATTAGTAGATGTAGGATATTATAAACTAAATTTTATAATCTCCGAACTACTACTTATAGATTTTGGTCCTCCCGCCAATCTCCAAAATCCAATAAGTCTTTTTCTTTTTTTAACTTTTCTTCAGATGGAACTTTATTTATATCAGCTAATGTATTGACGTGACTTACGTTATTATGTCTATTTACAAATTAGGCAAGTGGTCATGAACACTTAGTACTTCTAGTGAAAATTATTCAATAAAGAACAGCTAGAGGTACGCCCTGTGTGATCGAGGATATTTAGGCTCTTAACAAGAGGCAGTCCCGATCATTCTTACACAAGCTACCACTGCTAAATCCTAACTGACTAAATTGTATTTTAGTTTAATATAGTTTGAAACCTAGTAATTTCCATCGAAGTTTACATATTTTTCAGTTATTTAGTAGTTACAGTAGTGTACTGCTTCTAGACTGTCTGACATCGATTTACTATCCAGCAAATACTATGGCTAAGGGTACTTCTAAAGGCAAGGGAGCCGCTAGCTCTAAGCCTGCTAAGCCTGCCGAGGTTCCTGAGGTCCCTGTGGAAACATCTAGCCTGTCTGGAGTTGAGCCTGCCGAGGATACTGTTGGGGAAGCAAAATCTGAGGTTGGTACAGAGGATTATTCTGAGGATGACTCGTCGGATCCTAAAGCCTAAAAACCTAGGAGTGAAGCTCAGGACCCCAGCTTGCCCCCTGACCACGTGCCGTCAAATATTGGGGATAAACGTCGAAAGGCTGGAAAATTCGTGGATACGAATGTCGGGGCATTATAACTCCACATCTAAAGGACACTCCAGCACAAATCCGGAGTGAAAAGGAAGTATTGAACCTGTCCGAAAATTTCGGTTTCGCCATCGATGGAGAAGCCATTCCATTCAGCTCAAATCTTGGGGCCGAAGCTGAGGACGCCATAACTCGACAACGAGTGGTTGGATCCTCTCAATCCCGACGCCAATTGAACCGCACTGAAGCGCTCTTGAAGGAGCTAGCGGCAGCAGCAGTTGTGGACCCCTCTATCGTGTCCCACTTGGCTGATATTCTTCCTATACCGAAGAAGAAGAAAATTCCGGGCCGAGTTTCGAACCCGAGACCTACTGGTTTACCAGCCAGTATGTTTACTACTAAGCCAGTTACCACTGGCGAGAGAGAAAATATTTCAAAATTTAATCTCTATAGCTATGATGCTACCATTGACCATCCTCTTGACAAACCTAACCCTGTCAGAGGATATGATCGTATGGAACTCGATGAGGCTTACCATCCTCGTAATATCGACCCTCATTTGCCAACTAACCCTGGTAATCACGATTTTGGCAATCGCTACACCAGTACCTCGTTAGAGAGTTCCCGCTCTAATCCTGAGGATGAGGAAGTGAGAACCAGACATACTCGTCTCAGGCTATTACGCTCTGGTATGCAAGTCCTTGAGGACCGTCTATTGAATGACTCTGACCTTGACGATAGGAAAGCGGATAACATTTGCTATCTAATCGATAACAAGAGAAAGGAAATAGACACCATCTTGGCACTAGCAGCCCGTAGCACTGAGCATGAGCTTCGTGAACACTTAGAACCAAGCTTTATAAAGCAGCTAGGTAACGCGCAGGCTGAGGTCGATTTCTCTACTCTTCGACCAACTTAAGGAGTCTGCCAGCCTTAAGGATAAGCAGATGATGAATGCCTTTATTCATTTCTGTGAGCCAGGTGAATGGCGAACTATCTTGAAGGCTCATGAGCCCAACTGGAAAGCCCTACCCTGGCACCAGTTGCGTGATAATATACTTAACACCTTTTTTGAAGATGCACGTGACCGTGAACTTCTAGAGTCTCGCAAGTTCTTTGCAAACGATACCACTATTCGAGATGCTCTAGCTCATATGACACATATGAATACTCGGATGGGTGGTCGTACCTATACTGGCGAGTATTTATTAATTTGTCAGATGATGGAGACTCTGGGGGCTAGCCTTTTTAAGAAGGTCAATGATGATATTATCGACTATGGTGATTTGCGATCTATGCCTTGGTCTGTCTTTGAGAAGATAGTTCACAAGCATACCAATCCCTCTACTAGAGTACTTAGTACCACGAGCTACACCCAGCCCACTAAGCGTAACGCAGTAGAGACTAACACTGCGCGTAGTACTAAGAAGCCTCGCACTACTACTGGAGGGGGTACTGGCTCTACTTCTACCGAACCGAAAGGTGAAAAGAAGGTGAGAGCGCCTTGCAAGAAGTGTGGTTACAACCTCACAAAATGTAATGGCAAGTGGAATGGTAGACACGACCCTGTTAAGTGTGCACCAGGCAAGCCAGATTTTGGACACTATATGAAAGAGTGTGCTACTTGCAAGGGTACTAACGGTTGGCACAAAGAGGATTGCAAGGACTTACCGGACGTCCAAGTTAAGCACTGACAGTACCATATGTGTGCACTAGAGCAAGATTATGAGAAAATGTTCAATAAAATCCATACCAAAGGAGATGAACGTATCTTTCAAGCAGTTTTCGTAAATGGAGAAAAAGTTATGGCACTATTTGATCTAGGGGCTGAAGTCTCTGCTATCTCACGCCGAGTAGCCTACGCTACAGATATGGCTGTCCATAACGAAACAACTGATTTAATCTTGGGAAATGGCAAAGTTACTACTTGCGAACAAGCCATTGACTATGCACACATAATGCTGTCAGATAGAAGAGAAGTGAAGACTCACCTAATCGTTACTGACATGTCTCAGAAATACGATTTAATTATAGGTATGACTGATCTTCTCAGTTTAGGTATAACACTCACTGGTCTGCCTAATGGGCTAGACCCGAATAAAGATCAGTCAGATGTTAATATGTTAAAGATACCTAAACCTCCGGAAGGTGAAGCAAAGGATATGATTCCGCACTTCACCGATATAATTATGGACTTAATTATACAAAACAGGAAGATTGCAATAACTGACTGGTGTATGTTTAAGTTCTCTAATGGGTACGTTAGACTTGACTTAACAAACGTCGACTTCTCTAAGTTAAAGTGTCCTTCACATAACTACGTGAGTTGGAGACACAAAGACGTTGTTAAAACCCAAATCAAAGATTGGTCAAAACAGGGTCTAATTGAAATCAATTATGATGCAACCCCAGTTAACTTAGCTCTCTTAGCGGTCGATCAATATAAATCTGATGGAACGTTTAGTAAAACAAGAGTAGTACTAGGCCTGTCGCCAATCAACAAACTAATTCCGCAACATAGTTTTCCCTTACCTAAGATAAGCGAGATACTACGCAAAATGGAGGGTGCGACTATCTTTTCCAAGATAGACTTAAAAACTGCATTCCATCAACTACAGATATATGAGCCTCATATGAAATACTTTTGCTTTACTTGGCAAGGTAAGAAGTACCAGTTTAAAGGTGCACCTGAAGGCTTACACATGTTACCTTCTTTCTTCCAACAAGTTATGATGGAACTATTTGCGGACCTGTCGTATAACGTATCAGTCTATTTAGATGATATAGTTATCTTTACAAAGACAGCACATGAACATGCTAAACTCGTTAAAGAAGTCTTAAAGCGACTTAATCATGCTAAACTTAAGATTAACGAAGACAAGTGTTCTTTTGCTAAAGATACTATACACTTACTTGTCTACAAAGTATCTGCAGCAGGGGTAGAAATTGATCCTGGCAAGAAACAGTTTCTGTTGGATTTATCAACACCAATTACTGGAAGAGATGTGAGCTCTGTGTGTGGGTTTGTTAACTTCTTCTCGGATTCGGTACCGCATCTTTCTCATTACTTAAAGCCTTTCAGTCACCTACGGCTGCACAAAGGACCTTTGGGAAAGCTTTGGACTAAAGAATGTGATGATGCATTTAAACTAGTCGAAAGTAAAGTAATGGACGCACCCATCATGCAGTACCCTGTGGATGGTGTCCCATTCCAAGTAGCAACCGACGCTTCAGATCGAGCGGTGGGTGGAGTGCTTTACCAAACGATAAATGGTAAACCGCGCTACATACAATTCTTTAGCAAGAGTTATAATAAGAGTCGACGGAATTACCCTACCGTTAAACAAGAGCTCCTTGCTATAGTTACTGCGCTAAGACAGTTTAAAGACTACCTTTATGGAAGTTACTTTACTGTCGCCTGTGATCAAAAGTCTTTAACATACTTAAAAGATATGAACCCTGATTCACAGTTGGTGAGCCGCTGGCATGACATTATTGCCAAGTTCGCTTTTAATATAACACACATACCAGGAATACATAACCATCTTCCTGACATGCTCTCTCGACTTGTGCCTGACTACCAGAAAACAGTCAAGGAGTTATTAGCAACCGATTGGATGCTAAATAAGAAATGGTTTAACCTCGCTCAATCACGATGGGGTCCATTTACTGTTGATATGTTCGCCGCAGAACATAACAAACAGGTTTCTGAATATAGGTCGTTGTAAACTTCGATGGAAATTACTAGGTTTCAAACTATATTAAACTAAAATACAATTTAGTCAGTTAATGTATTAACGTGACTTACGTTATTATGTCTATTTACAAATTAGGCAAGTGGTCATGAACATTTAGTACTTCTAGTGAAAATTATTCAATAAAGAACAGCTAGAGGTACGCCCTGTGTGATCGAGGATATTTAGGCTCTTAACAAGAGGCAGTCCCGATCATTCTTACACAAGCTACCACTGCTAAATCTAACTGACTAAATTGTATTTTAGTTTAATATAGTTTGAAACCTAGTAATTTCCATCGAAGTTTACATATTTTCAGTTATATAGTAGTTACAGTAGTGTACTGCTTCTAGACTGTCTGACATCAATTTACTATCCAGCAATTACTATGGCTAAGGGTACTTCTAAAGGCAAGGGAGCCGCTAGCTCTAAGCCTGCTAAGCCTGCCGAGGTTCCTGAGGTCCCTGTGGAAACACCTAGCCTGTCTGGAGTTGAGCCTGCCGAGGATACTGTTGGGGAAGCAAATTCTGAGGTTGGTACAGAGGATTATTCTGAGGATGACTCGTCGGATCCTAAAGCCTTGGAAGAAGAGGTATCTACTACCGCGGAAAGGCTCGCCAGCGTCCGTGTATCACCTAGGAGTGAAGCTCAGGACCCCAGCTTGCCCCCCTGACCACGTGCCGTCAAATATTGGGGATAAACGTCGAAAGGCTGGAAAATTCGTGGATACGAATGTCGGGGGGCATTATAACTCCACATCTAAAGGACACTCCAGCACAAATCCGGCGTGAAAAGGAAGTATTGGACCTGTCCGAAAATTTCGGTTTCGCCATCGATGGAGAAGCCATTCCATTCAGCTCAAATCTTGGGGCCGAAGCTGAGGACGCCATAACTCGACAACGAGTGGCTGGATCCTCTCAATCTCAACGCCAATTGAACCGCACTGAAGCGCTCTTGAAGGAGCTAGCGGCAGCAGCAGTTGTGGACCCCTCTATCGTGTCCCACTTGGCTGATATTCTTCCTATACCGAAGAAGAAAAAAAAATTTCGGGCCGGGTTTCGAACCCGAGACCTACTGGTTTACCAGCCAGTATGTTTGCCACTAAGCCATTACCACTGGCGAGAGATAATATTTCAAAATTTAATCTCTATAGCTCTGATGCTACCATCGACCATCCTCTTGACAAACCTAACCCTGTCAGAGGATATGATCGTATGGAACTCGATGAGGCTTACCATCCTCGTAATATCGACCCTCATTTGCCAACTAACCCTGGTAATCACGATTTTGGCAATCGCTACACCAGTACCTCGTTAGAGAGTTCCCGCTCTAATCCTGAGGATGAGGAAGTGAGAACCAGACATACTCGTCTCAGGCTATTACGCTCTGGTATGCAAGTCCTTGAGGACCGTCTATTGAATGACTCTGACCTTGACGATAGGAAAGCGGATAACATTCGCTATCTAATCGATAACAAGAGAAAGGAAATAGACACCATCTTGGCACTAGCAGCCCGTAGCACTGAGCATGAGCCTCGTGAACACTTAGAACCAAGCTTTATAAAGCAGCTAGGTAACGCGCAGGCTGAGGTCGATTTCTCTACTAATGAGAGTACAGTGGAGACACTGAAGGCCTTCGACCAACTTAAGGAGTCTGCCAGCCTTAGGGATAAGCAGATGATGAATGCCTTTATTCATTTCTGTGAGCCAGGTGAATGGCGAACTATCTTGAAGGCTCATGAGCCCAACTGGAAAGCCCTACCCTGGCACCAGTTGCGTGATAATATACTTAACACCTTTTTTGAAGATGCACGTGACCGTGAACTTCTAGAGTCTCGCAAGTTCTTTGCGAACGATACCACTATTCGAGGTGCTCTAGCTCATATGACACATATGAATACACGGATGGGTGGTCGTACCTATACTGGCGAATATTTATTAATTTGTCAGATGATGGAGACTCTGGGAGCTAACCTCTTTAAGAAAGTCAATGATGACATCATCGCCTATGGTGATTTGCGATCTATGCCTTGGTCTGTCTTTGAGAGAAGATAGTACACAAGCATACCAATTCCTCTACTAGAGTACTTAGTACCACGAGCTACACCCAGCCCACTAAGCGAAACGCAGTAGAGACTAATACTGCGCGTAGTACTAAGAAACCTCGCACTACTACTGGAGGGGTACTGGCTCTACTTCTACCGAACCGAAAGGTGATAAGAAGGTGAGAGCGCCTTGCAAGAAGTGTGGTTACAACCTCACAAAACGTAATGGCAAGTGGAATGGTAGACACGACCCTGTTAAGTGTGCACCAGGCAAAGCCAGATTTTGGACACTATATGAAAGAGTGTGCTACTTGCAAGGGTACTAACGGTTGGCACAAAGAGGATTGCAAGGACTTACCAGACGTCCAAGTTAAGCACTGACAGTACCATATGTGCGCACTAGAGCAAGATTATGAGAAAATGTTCAATAAAATCTATACCAAAGGAGATGAACGTATCTTTCAAACAGTTTTCGTAAATGGAGAAAAAGTTATGGCACTATTTGATCCAGGGGCTGAAGTCTCTGCTATCTCATGCCGAGTAGCCTACGCTACAGATATGGCTGTCCATAACGAAACAACTGATTTAATCTTGGGAAATGGCAAAGTTACTACTTGCGAACAAGCCATTGACTATGCACACATAATGCTGTCAGATAGAAGAGAAGTGAAGACTCACCTAATCGTTACTGACATGTCTCAGAAATACGATTTAATTATAGGTATGACTGATCTTCTCAGTTTAGGTATAACACTCACTGGTCTGCCTAATGGGCTAGACCCGAATAAAGATCAGTCAGATGATAATATGTTAAAGATACCTAAACCTCCGGAAGGTGAAGCAAAGGATATGATTCCGCACTTCACCGATATAATTATGGACTTAATTATACAAAACAGGAAGATTGCAATAACTGACTGGTGTATGTTTAAGTTCTCTAATGGGTACGTTAGACTTGACTTAACAAACGTCGACTTCTCTAAGTTAAAGTGTCCTTCACATAACTACGTGAGTTGGAGACACAAAGACGTTGTCAAAACCCAAATCGAAGATTGGTTAAAACAGGGTCTAATTGAAATCAATTATGATGCAACCCCAGTTAACTTAGCTCTCTTAGCGGTCGATCAATATAAATCTGATGGAACGTTTAGTAAAACAAGAGTAGTACTAGACCTGTCGCCAATCAACAAACTAATTCCGCAACATAGTTTTCCCTTACCTAAGATAAGCGAGATACTACGCAAAATGGAGGGTGCGACTATCTTTTCCAAGATAGACTTAAAAGCTGCATTCCATCAACTACAAATATATCAGCCTCATAGGAAATACTTTTCCTTTACTTGGCAAGGTAAGAAGTACCAGTTTAAAGGTGCACCTGAAGGCTTACACATGTTACCTTCTTTTCTTCCAACAAGTTATGATGGAACTATTTGCGGACCTGTCGTATAACGTATCAGTCTATTTAGATGATATAGTTATCTTTACAAAGACAGCACATGAACATGCTAAACTCGTTAAAGAAGTCTTAAAGCGACTTAATCATGCTAAACTTAAGATTAACGAAGACAAGTGTTCTTTTGCTAAAGATACTATACACTTACTTGGCTACAAAGTATCTGCAGCAGGGGGGTAGAAATTGATCCTGGCAAGAAACAGTTTCTGTTGATTTATCAACACCAATTACTGGAAGAGATGTGAACTCTGTGTGTGGGTTTGTTAACTTCTTCTCGGATCTGGTACCGCATCTTTCTCATTACTTAAAGCCTTTCAGTCACCTACGGCTGCACAAAGGACCTTTGGGAAAGCTTTGGACTAAAGAATGTGATGATGCATTTAAACTAGTCAAAAGTAAAGTAATGGACGCACCCATCATGCAGTACCCTGTGGATGGTGTCCCATTCCAAGTAGCAAACCGACGCTTCAGATCGAGCGGTAGGTGGAGTGCTTTACCAAACGATAAATGGTAAACCGCGCTACATACAATTCTTTAGCAAGAGTTATAATAAGAGTCAACGGAATTACCCTACCGTTAAACAAGAGCTCCTTGCTATAGTTACTGCGCTAAGACAGTTTAAAGACTACCTTTTATGGAAGTTACTTTACTGTCGCCTGTGATCAAAAGTCTTTAACATACTTAAAAGATATGAACCCTGATTCACAGTTGGTGAGCCGCTGGCATGACATTATTGCCAAGTTCGCTTTTAATATAACACACATTCCAGGAATACATAACCATCTTCCTGACATGCTCTCTCGACTTGTGCCCGACTACCAGAAAACAGTCAAAGAGTTATTAGCAACCGATTGGATGCTAAATAAAGAAATGGTTTAACCTCGCTCAATCACGATGGGGTCCATTTACTGTTGATATGTTTGCCGCAGAACATAACAAACAGGTTTCTGAATATATAGGTCGTTGACTCATCCTAAAGGTGATGCATTTCAGCTTGACTTATCAAAAGCATAATGCGTGGGCTAACCCACCTTGTCAACTTATCGCACAGTTGTTAAATTATGTTAATATTACTAAATCTACCATTATGCTGTGTTGTCTCCTTACGTAACTCCGACCCATGGATACGTGATTTAATTAATATGATTCAAGACGAACCTATTTATGTCGACCGTGAAACCGACACGTTCTTGTATCAGGGATCCTATTCTATTAAGAAGACGCCTTGGAAACACAATTATTGTTTGTCGCATCGGTCCTGCAGGTACCAATTTCAAGTGGAAACCTCAACCGAATTCTTAGCTAAACTAGAGGAGCTCAAAAGAGTTTGAACAAAAGCTCAAGACTCGTACAACACATGCACCCAACAAGATTGCAGTCGAGTAATGCCGATTGAAACGGCATTAGATCGTGTAAAAAACATGGAACTAGCTAAGGTGGCTATGGATCAAAGACTCAAAACTCTAAAGAGAACCTTAGCTCGCACTCAGCATACTTTAAAGCGCTGCTTTTAAAAGAACAGCCAGGAGTGG
>LUCW03000605.1:0-20000 GCA_001586965.3 Sphaeroforma sirkka
TCGGTTTCGCCATCGATGGAGAAGCCATTCCATTCAGCTCAAATCTTGGGGCCGAAGCTGAGGACGCCATAACTCGACAACGAGTGGTTGGATCCTCTCAATCTCGACGCCAATTGAACTGCACTGAAGCGCTCTTGAAGGAGCTAGCGGCAGCAGCAGTTGTGGACCCCTCTATCGTGTCCCACTTGGCTGATATTCTTCCTATACCGAAGAAGAAGAAAAAATTCGGGCCGGAGTTTCGAACCCGAGACCTACTGGTTTACCAGCCAGTATGTTTACCACTAAGCCAGTTACCACTGGCGAGAGAGATAATATTTCAAAATTTAATCTCTATAGCTCTGATGCTACCATCGACCATCCTCTTGACAAACCTAACCCTGTCAGAGGATATGATCGTATGGAACTCGATGAGGCTTACCATCCTCGTAATATCGACCCTCATTTGCCAACCAACCCTGGTAATCACGATTTTGGCAATCGCTACACCAGTACCTCGTTAGAGAGTTCCCGCTCTTATCCTGAGGATGAGGAAGTGAGAACCAGACATACTCGTCTCAGGCTATTACGCTCTGGTATGCAAGTCCTTGAGGACCGTCTATTGAATGACTCTGACCTTGACGATAGGAAAGCGGATAACATTCGCTATCTAATCGATAACAAGAGAAAGGAAATAGACACCATCTTGGCACTAGCAGCCCGTAGCACTGAGCATGAGCCTCGTGAACACTTAGAACCAAGCTTTATAAAGCAGCTAGGTAACGCGCAGGCTGAGGTCGATTTCTCTACTAATGAGAGTACAGTGGAGACACTGAAGGCCTTCGACCAACTTAAGGAGTCTGCCAGCCTTAGGGATAAGCATATGATGAATGCCTTTATTCATTTCTGTGAGCCAGGTGAATGGCGAACTATCTTGAAGGCTCATGAGCCCAACTGGAAAGCCCTACCCTGGCACCAGTTGCGTGATAATATACTTAACACCTTTTTTTGAAGATGCACGTGACCGTGAACTTCTAGAGTCTCGCAAGTTCTTTGCGAACGATACCACTATTCGAGGTGCTCTAGCTCATATGACACATATGAATACTCGGATGGGTGGTCGTACCTATACTGGCGAATATTTATTAATTTGTCAGATGATGGAGACTCTGGGAGCTAACCTCTTTAAGAAAGTCAATGATGTCATCATCGCCTATGGTGATTTGCGATCTATGCCTTGGTCTGTCTTTGAGAAGATAGTACACAAGCATACCAATTCCTCTACTAGAGTACTTAGTACCACGAGCTACACCCAGCCCACTAAGCGAAACGCAGTAGAGACTAATACTGCGCGTAGTACTAAGAAACCTCGCACTACTACTGGAGGGGGTACTGGCTCTACTTCTACCGAACCGAAAGGTGATAAGAAGGTGAGAGCGCCTTGCAAGAAGTGTGGTTACAACCTCACAAAACGTAATGGCAAGTGGAATGGTAGACACGACCCTGTTAAGTGTGCACCAGGCAAGCCAGATTTTGGACACTATATGAAAGAGTGTGCTACTTGCAAGGGTACTAACGGTTGGCACAAAGAGGATTGCAAGGACTTACCGGACGTCCAAGTTAAGCACTGACAGTACCATATGTGCGCACTAGAGCAAGATTATGAGAAAATGTTCAATAAAATCTATACCAAAGGAGATGAACGTATCTTTCAAACAGGTTTCGTAAATGGAGAAAAAGTTATGGCACTATTTGATCCAGGGGCTGAAGTCTCTGCTATCTCACGCCGAGTAGCCTACGCTACAGATATGGCTGTCCATAACGAAACAACTGATTTAATCTTGGGAAATGGCAAAGTTACTACTTGCGAACAAGCCATTGACTATGCACACATAATGCTGTCAGATAGAAGAGAAGTGAAGACTCACCTAATCGTTACTGACATGTCTCAGAAATACGATTTAATTATAGGTATGACTGATCTTCTCAGTTTAGGTATAACACTCACTGGTCTGCCTAATGGGCTAGACCCGAATAAAGATCAGTCAGATGATAATATGTTAAAGATACCTAAACCTCCGGAAGGTGAAGCAAAGGATATGATTCCGCACTTCACCGATATAATTATGGACTTAATTATACAAAACAGGAAGATTGCAATAACTGACTGGTGTATGTTTAAGTTCTCTAATGGGTACGTTAGACTTGACTTAACAAACGTCGACTTCTCTCAGTTAAAGTGTCCTTCACATAACTACGTGAGTTGGAGACACAAAGACGTTGTCAAAACCTAAATCGAAGATTGGTTAAAACAGGGTCTAATTGAAATCAATTATGATGCAACCCCAGTTAACTTAGCTCTCTTAGCGGTCGATCAATATAAATCTGATGGAACGTTTAGTAAAACAAGAGTAGTACTAGACCTGTCGCCAATCAACAAACTAATTCCGCAACATAATTTTCCCTTACCTAAGATAAGCGAGATACTACGCAAAATGGAGGTGCGACTATCTTTCCAAGATAGACTTAAAAGCTGCATTCCATCAACTACAGATATATGAGCCTCATAGGAAATACTTTTCCTTTACTTGGCAAGGTAAGAAGTACCAGTTTAAAGGTGCACCTGAAGGCTTACACATGTTACCTTCTTTCTTCCAACAAGTTATGATGGAACTATTTGCGGACCTGTCGTATAACGTGTCAGTCTATTTAGATGATATAGTTATCTTTACAAAGACAGCACATGAACATGCTAAACTCGTTAAAGAAGTCTTAAAGCGACTTAATCATGCTAAACTTAAGATTAACGAAGACAAGTGTTCTTTTGCTAAAGATACTATACACTTACTTGGCTACAAAGTATCTGCAGCAGGGGTAGAAATTGATCCTGGCAAGAAACAGTTTCTGTTGGATTTATCAACACCAATTACTGGAAGAGATGTGAACTCTGTGTGTGGGTTTGTTAACTTCTTCTCGGATTCGGTACCGCATCTTTCTCATTACTTAAAGCCTTTCAGTCACCTACGGCTGCACAAAGGACCTTTGGGAAAGCTTTGGACTAAATAATGTGATGATGCATTTAAACTAGTCAAAAGTAAAGTAATGGACGCACCCATCATGCAGTACCCTGTGGATGGTGTCCCATTCCAAGTAGCAACCGACGCTTCAGATCGAGCGGTAGGTGGAGTGCTTTACCAAACGATAAATGGTAAACCGCGCTACATACAATTCTTTAGCAAGAGTTATAATAAGAGTCAACGGAATTTAATAAGAGTCAACGGAATTACCCTACCGTTAAACAAGAGCTCCCTTGCTATAGTTACTGCGCTAAGACAGTTTAAAGACTACCTTTATGGAAGTTACTTTACTGTCGCCTGTGATCAAAAGTCTTTAACATACTTAAAAGATATGAACCCTGATTCACAGTTGGTGAGCCGCTGGCATGACATTATTGCCAAGTTCGCTTTTAAATATACACACATTCCAGGAATACATAACCATCTTCCTGACATGCTCTCTCGACTTGTGCCCGACTACCAGAAAACAGTCAAAGAGTTATTAGCAACCGATTGGATGCTAAATAAGAAATGGTTTAACCTCACTCAATCACGATGGGGTCCATTTACTGTTGATATGTTCGCCGCAGAACATAACAAACAGGTTTCTGAATATAGGTCGTTGACTCATCCTAAAGGTGATGCATTTCAGCTTGACTTATCAAAGCATAATGCGTGGGCTAACCCACCTTGTCAACTTATCGCACAGTTGTTAAATTATGTTAATATTACTAAATCTACCATTACGCTGTGTTGTCCTTACGTAACTCCGACCCATGGATACGTGATTTAATTAATATGATTCAAGACGAACCTATTTATGTCGACCGTGAAACCGACACGTTCTTGTATCAGGGATCCTATTCTATTAAGAAGACGCCTTGGAAACACACCATTGTTTGTCGCATCGGTCCTGCAGGTACCACTAAGTGGAAACCCTCAACCGAATTCTTAGCTAAACTAGAGGAGTCTAAAGAGTTTGAACAAAAGCTCAAGACTCGTACAACACATGCACCCAACAAGATTGCAGTCGAGGTAATGCCGATTGAAACGGCATTAGATCGTAAAAAACATGGAACTAGCTAAGGCCATGGATCAAAGACTCAAAACTCTAAGAGAACCTGAAGCTCGCACTCAACTACTTAAAGCGCTGCTTAAAGAACAGCCAGGAGTTGCGAAACAACTGAAGAAGATACTTCAACAATCCAATGTTGTCAATTATGTATCTCAGGACTCTACCCCTCCTGATACTGAGGTTGCCCTTTCCAACAGGACTATGGTTCATCCAGCCAGCGTTACGCAGAATCTGACTGACTTAGAGGAGCTCGAAAGTAGAGTTAAAATTATACATAATTTAACGCATCGAGCATATGAGCATACTTATAAAATGGCTATTCGTGCAGGGCTTGATCACCCGGCGCTGAAAGAAACCATACGTGAAGTATACCGACGCTGTACTGATTGTGAAAAGAACCAGATCAAGCGATACGGTTGGGCACCCCTAAAAAAGTGTGACAGAAGACCAACCGATGCGCCGAGTCATAGTCGATTTGGTTAAACTCCCGCGATCCAAGCATACTGGCGATGTATATATCTGTCATTTCTTATGTGTGGCTTCGGGCTATAACTTGCTTTATGCAATACCGAACAAACGTCCACAAACAGTGGCAGAATTATGCTATCACGTCTTTAATGACTTCGGTTTCCCCGAGTACTATGTTCTGATAACGGTAGTGAGTTTTGTACCGACGTAATGGAGGCACTTATACTCGTATCAGGCATGACCCATAGGCGTGGTGTTCCTTACAAACCTCAAACGCAGGGTGCAAATGAGACACGTCATAGAGAACTTAAGAAACTCTTGCGTACCGCACTAGACGACGTTGAGGATATGTGGCCTTATCATTTGAAATGTGTTCAGACTCAAATGAATAACTGCATGAATCCTCAAACTGGAACACTCCCGTTTCACTATTTCTTTGGCCGCTATAGTGAATTACAAGCAACGTTTGATAAAACTGCGCCCGAGAAACACGCTACCCCGTGGCTACAAAAGATCGAGCATATGCAGAACGTTGTTTACCCCTGTTTACTCGAGCACAAGAATCGCGTCCTACTTAAAGCGTATGACCGATGGAATAACACTAAGAACATTGTTCAGTTCAAAGTCGGCGATTACGTTAACATTATAAATCGAAACGCCAACGTTACCGAAACTCTCTCTAAGACGATAGGACCTTTTGTTATTTCCTACCACCATGATGAGAAGAGTGATACTTACGAAGTGAATAACATTGATGGTACTAGCGCAACCAATCTAGGCACTCACCGTATCCCTACCTCCGAACTCTCATTCGCTCGCTCATTTGATTCTGATATACCAGTTATGGAGTCACAAGTCAAAGATATAATTGATGTAGTAAGTATACGCGAGATAACTGTATCTCAACGTTTCTCTCCTCCTCAGGGGGACGTTGTTCATTTATTAGTAATTATAAACAGTAATCCTAAAATGACTTTGACTTAAATGAGTCATTAGTCATGTGCTGTAAAACCAGCAAAACCCTAAAACCCAGTTTATCAGATTATTCTGATAAACTGTAAAAACTTGTAATAAACCTAAAATAATCAAATAAATATAAGTACTTGTATTCTGACCACAACCCCCCCCCCAAACTGAAGCACTGAACAAAGCAGTGTGCCAGTTTCAGAGATGATAAGAATAGCATAGTACCTTATGTGCTGGCATTATCCTCGAGAGCTAGAGCATTGTGCTGGCATTTATCCTCGAGAGCTAGAGCATTGTGCTGGCATTTATCCTCGAGAGCTAGAGCATTGTGCTGGCATTTATCCTCAGAGAGCTAGAGCATTGTGCTGGCATTTTACCTCAGAGAGCTAGAGGACCCGATGTGTACGTCTCGAGCGACCCGTCGTGTTTGAATTCTTGAAGCTACTGTTCATCTGTGTCAGCATAGGAGGAGTTTGGCAAGTACAATATAGGACTGTATTTGTGTCGGAGAAAAACTGCCAGTGGCAGAAACCGTGCAAACCATTAACCCGCTGTTTCAAAACAATGCCCAAGGAGTTGTTTGATTGATTTCGCTGTGTTATACTCCGAAGCAAGAGTGGCTCATTTAACCTCGCGAGCTTGAGCCGCTGACGATTTTCCCTCGCGAGCTCGAGTGCTAACCGTTTATTCTCGCGAGCTCGAGTGGCTGGTTTATACTCGGGAGCTAGAGTCGCTGCTTTTTTATACTCAAGAGCTCGAGAGGCTGGTTTATACTCGGGAGCTAGAGTCGCTGCTTTTTATACTCAAGAGCTCGAGAGGCTGGTTTATACTCGGGAGCTAGAGTTGCTGGTTTATACTCGGGAGCTAGAGTCGCTGCTTTTTTTATACTCAAGAGCTCGAGAGGCTGGTTTATACTCGGGAGCTAGAGTTGCTGGTTTATACTCGGGAGCTAGAGTCGCTGCTTTTTTATACTCAAGAGCTCGAGTGGCTGGTTTTATACTCGGGAGCTAGAGTTGCTGGTTTATGCTCCAGAGCTTGAGCTCGATATCCGAGAACAAAGTTATATTGAAGATAAAGTATTAGACTTGTGCACGTTGGCGCTTACGTGTCCGTGTCTGCGAAGCTTTGTGGTAGGCCGCGATATCGTTGGCATCATCAAAAGCTTCTGCTGTTTCCCACGTTGGTTCGCCTTCTCGCCATCTCACCAGGTATTCTAATTTCCCCGTCTCATCATTCGTACGATGTGTGATAATATGGCGAAACTCCACCCCTCCTTCGGTCCATAAGTCTTCGTTAATTGGTGGGTCTGTGCGTCTATGCACTAAACGGAGGAGTTCCACCCGTACCGGTTTGGTCTTGAATTCTGGTGGGGCGGAACCATCCTTGTTCGCTAACTCGTAGCGTTGGCCGTGTCTAGCTTTGACTACATATGGTCCAAACAATGGCCGCATAGCCTTCGTTGTTCGGCCTTCTGATCGTACCATGACCACATCTCCTTCGTCGAAATGTACCAAGTCGTGAGCATGCAGGCGGTCAAATGTCGTCGTAAGCTTGCCTGTATACTTCTTGGTAATGTGGTGGAGGGTCGGCAATATAGTGTCCTGTAACTGGTCTAATCGTTGTGCCCAGGTGTCATTCGTCATCGGCTGAGAATCCGGTAACTCGTCCGTGAAATCGGCGAACGGAACATGGCGGCGGCCAAAGTACACGCTAAACGGTGCACTCTTATGGCGACGGGATATCCGAAGGTTCTGGTATAGCATCGTAAACGGAAGGCGTTCGTCCCATCGAAGGGGAACTGCCTCACAGCATTGTCGAATAGAACGTGTAATCTCCTTGTGACGTCGTTCTGCCGCGCCCAGCACTTGGGGTCGATATGGTGGAGACACCTTATGTAGCATCCCCACTTCCTGGACCAGAAGCTCCACTAACTTGTTGGTGAACTCCTTCCCCATGTCTGTTTGGATTTTACGGGGAAACCATGTTCGCAAAAAATCTCTATGAGTGTCTGTGTCGTGGTTTCCTTTGTCTTGTCCGGTGTGGCTCGAAGGATAGAATAGCCTGTGGCGATGTCTAAGACGTGAAGAATATAATTGTTCTTGCGTCTGGACTCCAGTGGCATCGGGATGTAGTCCACTTGAATATGGCCCCACGGGTAGCGTGCATCGATGCTAATCATCGGGTGGAAACCTTTACGAAGTGTGTCCTGTTCTAAACATGTGCCACATTGCCGCTTAACCTCTGTGGCTAACTCAAGTGCCCCTGGCCAAACGTGACCGTTCTGACGAAGTTGTTGGACTGTGTCCGCCGCCCCATGATGTCCTTGTTCGTGTTGCGCTTGCGTGAGTTGCGTACGACGCTGTTTCTCCGCCGGACTCGCTTGTGCAAACGCCGGTTGACCCTCTGCATCTGCCAGTGCCACTGAGATTTCTCGCGCTGTGTCTAAGCACATGACATATTTTGTATGCTTTGGTTCTGCAAAACCAAGTCGCTGTGAAAACAGCGGGTCCAGTTTGAATCCATTGGGAGGACCCACCCGTGCTACTACGGTATGACCCCATGGTGTCTTCCCACATGCGTACTTAGCGTACTTGAGGAACGTGTGTGGTGTCCGTGGTACCAGCACCGGTTCTGTCTGCAATAACTGCTTGAACAGGTCGAACCATGGTGCTCTTGGTACCCATGGTAGACATACTGTGGCCCGTGCGCCGTCGGCTCGTATCTTGCGTAACATCCTGTGTATCTGTCCCCAAGGCGGGTTCATCCATCCATCGACTATCGACCAGTCGTGGGCAAACGCTCCTTCCCCATCATCCTTCGTCCAGAACCGAGGAAGCTGAGCGTTGGTTGGGTCCGCAAATACATCTATGTCATTCGGTCCAAAGTGTTGTTGCGCTTGTTCAAAGTAACTAGGGAATAACTGCCAGCCGTCGGTATACATTATTTCGAGTTCGTCCTGCTCCGCTGTCCCCTCGTGTACTCTACTTAACATGTCCGGGAGCACATTTGACTCTCCTGGTATATGCGATATGGTAAAGTTGAATGGCGCGATGATATGATGCCATCTCTGAAGCATCGGATTAAGCTTGAGCTGTGTGTTCATATATACAAGGGCCTTGTGGTCCGTGAAGACCGCAAACCGTTGCCCATCCAAGTATTCCCTGAAATGTGTCAGTCCATATACCAATGCCAGTAACTCCTTCATAGGTGTGGCGTAGTTCTGTTGCGCATGGTTCAGAGTCTTACTAAAGAACATTAAGTAATGTTTCTTACCGTTGACCCATTGGAATAGCGCTCCCCTAAACCGTAATCGCTAGCGTCGGTTTCCAAGTTCAGAGGAATGCCGTCGACCGGAAAGTGTAACGCCACAGCATTCACCACTGCGTCTTTCATTGCCTGCCACGCCTGTGCATGTCTCTCCTCCCAACGATCACCTATCAACTCCTTTGGTTTGAGTTTACAAAATTCGCGCAAGGGTGCAACCGTGTTCGCGAAATTAGGCAGATGTTCGTGGAGGTAATTTGCTAAACCCAACGCCGAGGCTATATCTTTGTATCGTTGTGGTGTGGGCCAGTCGATCAGCTTGGCCTGCTTTTCATGGTCAATGTCAATGCCTTGTGCCGATACTTTCTTCCCTAGGATCATGACTTCGGAGATAGCGAAGTGGCACTTGGCAGGGGTTAAGCTTAAAACTGTGGTATGTTAAGCGTTGTATCACCTTCTGCACCGTCCTAACGTGTTCGTCATAACCGTCACTGGCGATAACTATGTCATCGATATAGTGGTGAACCGGTAAGCCATCAAGTATTGTACTCAAGGTACGTTGAAACTGCTGCGTGAGTACATGAAGACCGAACGGTGCTGATGTGAACGAGTACTGATAACGTTCGTGTGTAAAACTAAATAAGTATTGTGAGTCTGGATGGATGGGCAGCCTGTGGTATGCAGCCGATATGTCCAGCGTCGTGTAGTACTTCTTACTCTTGAGGCGAGATATGAGTTCGTTGACCTTGGGGATCAGGAACTGGTCACCAGGAATAAGCGCGTTAACGGCACGCATGTCTAAACACACGCGTACCTTCTTGACGTTGCCTTCCGCATCGAATGTCGGTACCGCAAGGAGAGGAAGATTAACAGTCGTTGGTGTCGTTCGTTTCGTGATCACCAAATCCGTCAACCACTTCTTCACTTGTTCATCCACATAGGGGAGCCATCGATCGGATACGAAGTTACGCGCCGATCGCCGCATCTGCAACGCTTGTTCATGGGTTACTGGGATGGTTTTACCTCACTCCCTTCCAGACGACAGCGCGCGTTGTCGGCAATTTTCGCATTGGCTTCCAAATCCTGTGCCAACCGTTGGCGTACATCGACGGGTTCCGTCGTGTTAGGTGCCTGTCGGCGTGGTATGGGTTCGAGGAGCTCTTCTAGTTCTGTGGGGTCTATTGGTGCAAGTGGCGATTGGATACCGCCTATGTATAGGCCCAAGCCTTTCAACATATCTTGCCCCACTATAACATCTATACCCGTCGGCAAGTTCATCAATTCTAATGAACCGTCGATAATTCTGGTACCGTACCTTATAGGTACCACTTCCGTCGTCCCCAGTCGAGGAGTTCGCACCGCCTTGTCAGCTAAATATATAAATGACCCAGGTGGTGCCGGAGTTATTGGTCGGCCAAGGAGGTCTGCGGATGTCTGTGAGATACAACTTCTATTTGCTCCCGTGTCTATCAAGGCTTTGAACGTACGTCCGTTGATTTGTACTTGAATATAGACTCGGTTGTCTGACGTCAGCAATGGGTCTTGTATTGCCATCACTGCTCCAATCGTGGTAACAAATATGAAGCTCCTATCCGACTCAGACACCCTCACCTCTCATGCATGATCGGCTACCGACTCCCACATGTCATAGGTGTGGTTTGGTGGTGACGTCATGTGCTCGAAGTCTTCGTAAAGGATCGTGTTGATATGAATCTCTGTAGCTTCCGATGGTGGAGCCAAGTCTTCGTCCTGTGTAATCGCATTCACCTGTACTTGAGGCGTCGGACGTATTGTAACTACGTCTCTAGTCTGGGATGTATTCTGCCCCTGTCCTGCGGTTGACGTTGTGGACGGTCTGTGTACCGATTGTACGTCCCTCAAAGGACGGTTGTTGTCGTATAGCCTTGCCCGACCCTCTGCGCTCACCGCTTGCGACGCCCTGAAATGGTGACACCGTGGGATGTGCCTACCACCTGGTGGCGCCTGTGCCTGGCACCCCGCACAAGTCGTTGGTACCGTAGGTTGGGGCCGTTGAGTCCAATTCTGCGTTTGTCGTCTACTCGTCTGTAGGTTGGGGCGGCTATTGGTGTGGTCGCGACTTCCATTGGTCGTCGGCCCTCGCGGTTGTTGCGACCCTGGAAACGTGCTGCCGTACGTTGCTGTGCATCCTGAATGTCAGGGCTCAACAGCTGTATAAGCTCGTGTGTCTCCATCAGTTGCCATTTGGGATGCAACTGTAGAGTACGTTCATACGTACGGCCGTTGAGAGCTTCTTCTAACAGTTGTACAATGCAGTGGTTCACTAAATTCTGTTGGAAGTCGGCATCTGTCTGGCACCGTTCACGTGCCCTCCTGTGGTTCTCCATGAGCTGTGTCATTTGTTCCATAAGAGGAGTGTGCATGTTCCGACTTTGGCCCTTGGCTAACTTGCGAAACGCGGGATCGACAGTGGCTTGTGTTTCGTGCGAACAGATCTGTTCGATCTGTAGTTGAGGTGTGCATGTCTTCAACCGTTCAGAGTTGTCGCGGATGTAGTCCAGCGTTGACTTTTCCGCCTTGAAGTAAGATAGTACCTTATGAAACCATGTAAGGTTCCAAGTCTCGTCCAGCCCTGCGATTTGTGCGTTCTTGAACGCCTCGAGGAGAGCCCCTCTTGTGTCCCGTTCCATGATATCATGTAGGTAGTATCTATTCGACGGCCAATCAGGCCACGTACGTGGTGAAGGTACGGGACGCTTCTCTACCGGTCGGGACTCTAATGTAGCTCGAAGTGTCTCAATCACGCCCCGAAGAGCTTCAGCTCGAGCCGTGTTATTCTCCTCGATTGCTTGGCATAGCTCGTCACTTAACTGTAGTATCCGTGCGTGTAGCGCCTGTCGCCTTTTCTCGATACTAGCCGGTGTGGGCGGAGGCACTGTTGTCTCCTTCTCTTGTCGTTTATGTGTCTGTACATATTCACTGGGCGCTTCTTTCTCGCCCCACTGACGTTGCTGTTGTTGGCGCAGGTTCGTACTTAATCGGTCCTGTCTATTCTTCACCGCCTGCTTACCTTGAGGATTCTGTCTGGCTAATACTTGTTCATGTGCGAACTCTTGAAAAGTTGGTGTGTTCTCACTGGCAGACAGAGTATCATCCTCCTCGGTTGAACTGTCCTCTGACCCTGGTGATTTGTACCCAAGTCCATAAAACGGACGCTCACAGCCTTGAATTCGGAAGGTAGGGTTGTCTTCGTCCTCTGGTACTGCCTGTACCCGTTCGTGTGCGTCAGAAGAACTCTCCTTAGCGGCCGGCCCTATTGTAGTTCGTCCGGCGTTTATGCGCTGTAACCTCTGTTCGTATTTTTCAAAGAGAGACTGCTGTTGTGTCATCAGCTCCGTGAGTTTCTGAGCTGACGATTGTTCCCGTGCCGTTTCCTTGTTGTTGGTACGGTTCCGGTGACGCTTCCGCTTGTTAGGTGGGAGGCGTGGTGGGTCATTACTGGGAAATAAGGCCCCTGGAGTATCCCGAGACGAACGAGGGGACAGCCCTTCACTGGCTACCTGTTCACCAATAAAAGTCTGACTACTGTCCGCACGCAGGTTGGGTACTTCCTTGGTCTCACCCTCGAATATGACATCCTCGTCAGATTGTGCAGGTCCATTTTTTTGTTTGCTGTTGGTGGCTGCTTGTAGTCCGCGGAAATAATATGTGGAGCCCCAAGATGTGTCTGTTGTTGCCCCTCCAGTGCCTGACCTGAGTGCGGAGCGGAGCGTTCCGTATGGGACTGACGACGTTTAGTTCCACGTCGGTCGATATCATCTTCCTTGCGGCGCTCAGGATTCAAGAGTTGCTGTCTACGACTTTGGCGGGGGGTAGGACATGGTTGGTGAGTTGTTTGTCAATGGAGAACCAGAAATGTGTGCGAATGAACTGATAGAGTACTGAATATAAATATCCATTTTCTATTAAATTTCATCCTTCAAACACATAACGTCTCGACATCGATCTCCGAGGAACTCGTGGGTTCCCTCGTGACTGTTTTATTTCCTACACTAACATAAGTAGTGTGGATAGTCTATATACTCTAACACTACCAGCTGTCTTACTCTTCATCCCACAATAACATATGGTTGAGTGCCTCATTAGTCGGAGCCACTTCTTGTTCTACTCCTCGCCAGCTCTTACTCCGGCCTAATGACGGCCTATTCGCAGGACCCTGTTGGGAACTTCCCTCATCGCTCCTCTTTTACTCTTCTTACTCGTGATGTCCTTGTCATGTGCTGTTGCGGTTGTTGGAATATGCTTCTTGATCTAAGAACGATTGCTCGTTATTGCACTCCTAAACTAAGCTGCCGTCAACCACACCTTCTGTGCATACTGTTGATCCTCTCCGTTGACCTGATTTATCTGGAAGTTCTAGTGATTTGAGTGTGTTCGCATATCATTTTCACAATTTAACCTTGTATTTACTTGCATCGTTCGTGTTATGTGCGCCCCCACCCTTATATGCTCCTAATAACTCACAGGTGCTTACTTGTGTCTCTGTATGCTTCCTAATATCCCATTCTGAAAACTTTTGTAAAATAATCTAGTATGCCGCTGATTCTTTTGCGTCATCGTACTAACCGAGTCGGTACTAACCATGTACATCTCCCATCTCTATTACCCTACTGTGGATCCTAAAGAACTTTCTTCTAACAACTTCTTAAATACAATTTAAGCTCATTAGCTTGCAATACGATTTGTACTTGTCTCACACTGAAAACAACCTTCCTACCTGTACTCACACATGACTACTTATCTGTGGATTCTGACTGATTGTCTGATTTCGTCATTTGATCGTCGTGAGACTTTCCTTGTTGACCCTGGTTAATGTTCTGCTTGATTGGAATGTTCGCTCTTCGGGTTCACTCGTATTAGTAGATTCTTTCTTCATCCTCGTCGTCCACACGTCGTTAATCCAATCTAAATCGTTCAATTCAATCTAAACCGTTCGGATAATCTAAATCGTTCAATTTGATGCGACATTCTCTGTTCGCATTGTCTTTCAATTGTTATACTTATAACAAAAAAATATGTGCCAGCTACTGACTAATTCCTATTCTGTAGCTTTCTCTGTAATTACTAATAAACTAACAACTTCTATGGTAAGTTAAAAATGTAGTAAGTATACGCGAGATAACTGTATCTCAACGTTCTCCCTCCTCAGGGAGGGGGACGTTGTTCATTTATTAGTAATTATAAACAGTAATCCTAAAATGACTGACTCTTAAATGAGTCATTAGTCATGTGCTGTAAAACCAGCAAAACCCTAAAACCCAGTTTATCAGATTATTCTGATAAACTGTAAAACTTGTAATAAACCTAAAATAATCAAATAAATATAAGTACTTGTATTCTGACCACATTGATAAAACATCCGAAGACGGTTACACTTACTACAAGACCCGTTTCATGGATGGGACAGTAGCTTGGCTAACCTCCGATGCATTTCGTGAATCTCGCGACTTTCTTCGTATCTTTAATAAGAAATGGAATAAGCGTTTACATAAGAACACACTAGATAAACGAAAAGGGTTTCCTCAGGTGACTACAAACCCTGACGGATCTGAAATTCCCTATTTGCCACCTACTTCCTACGTGACTAAACTTTCTGATCTGCTTACCAACAGTGCAGAAAATTGTTCAAACTTACTTACTAATGAAGAACAGCCTTTGGCTATTACCTTACCAAGTAATAAACGTAAGGCGCCTACATCGGAAATGGTTACTGGACCAAATACTAAACGACATAGAGTACAACATGAGTCTTGAACTCGTACATATAGGCACACACTTACTCGATAAGTCATGACCGAAACCGTTTTTTACTTTGGTTTTCGCTTTACCAACTAGATCGTATCTTAACGTACGTTCGTAGTTCTAAAAGCTACTGGGGGCTATGTAGAAATACGGCCTCCGGTCAGTCTAAAATATCAAGATCAATTGAGGTAATACATTGGTTTTATTTGTATTTTAAATAATTTAGTACAAGCTCTTTTTCCAATATTTCCAAAGTGTTCTAAATTCACTTTGATGGCTCCAATAGCCTGAGTATTTGGTATGACTCATCTACTTGGACCTATTTGAGACATTAGTAGATGTAGGATATTATAAACTAAATTTTATAATCTCCGAACTACTACTTATAGATTTTTGGTCCTCCCGCCAATCTCCAAAATCCAATAAGTCTTTTTTTTTTTTTTAACTTTTCTTCAGATGGAACTTTATTTATATCAGCTAATGTATTAACGTGACTTACGTTATTATGTCTATTTTACAAATTAGGCAAGTGGTCATGAACACTTAGTACTTCTAGTGAAAATTATTCAATAAAGAACAGCTAGAGGTACGCCCTGTGTGATCGAGGATATTTAGGCTCTTAACAAGAGGCAGTCCCGATCATTCTTACACAAGCTACCACTGCTAAATCCTAACTGACTGAATTGTATTTTAGTTTAATATAGTTTGAAACCTAGTAATTTTTCATCGAAATTTACACAGAGCCTTAATATCCTCGATCACACAGGGCGTACCTCTAGCTGTTCTTTATTGAATAATTTTCACTAGAAGTACTAAGTGTTCATGACCACATGCCTAATTTGTAGATAGACATACTAACGTAAGTCACGTTAATACATTAGCTGATATAAATAAAGTTCCATCTGAAGAAAAGTTAAAAAAAAAAAAAGACTTATTGATTTTGGAGATTGGTGGGAGGACCAAAATCTATAAGTAGTAGTTCGGAGATTATAAAATTTAGTTTATAATATCCTACATCTACTAACTAATGTCTCAGATAGGTCCAAGTAGATGAGTCATACCAAATACTCAGGCTATTGGAGCCATCAAAGTGAATTTAGAACACTTTGGAAATATTGGAAAAAGAACTTGTATTAAAATATTTTAAATTCAAATAAAAACCAATATTTTACCTCATTTGATCTTGATATTTTAGACTGACTGGAGGCCATATTTCTACAATATTCGATAACGAATTCTGTTCAGAAGTATGCACGTTCCAATGAATTCTTGATGCCGTATTGTTTTTTTAGTTTTTTCATTCTGTGCAACAGGTAACTGGTCAACATGTGAGGTACATTGTATCCAACATTTTTGGTTATGATATCCTGCATGTGATACCCTTTATCGCCCATGACAGTCGCACTTTTCCATAATGCAGAAAATAGTGTTTCTTCACATAAAACTGCTAGTTTGTGATAAAATCTAAAATGCAAGTTGGAGCTGTCATTTTCTTTAGGAAAAAATTATTGGTACCTGTGTTTCCCATTAATCTCAATGACATAAACAGCCAATTTAGAGATATGAAGTCACGTTTACGACATACGTATCGTTATCAGCGTCAGCTGGTTGTACGACCCGTCTTTATTGATGTTGTTGTGATATACATACCTGCCATCCATGGGTAATAGAACATTAGTGCTAAATGTCTAATAGGTGAATTACGCTGTTGATTATATATACTCATGTGTATACATACATATATTTATATACATGTTCACTCACATTCATTTTTATAAGAAAAGTTTGGTATAACAGATATAGAATATGACGACAATCTTGGCGGGTTTCGATAGTATGTGGGGCCCAATAGAAAGGAATATGGAAAAAATCCACTTGCAAGATATTTCGCCTTGGAGAACGTGAGCATTGAGCAAGCTTTATGCTAGTGACCCGCTAGAATAGCCAGTCCAAGTCAAGATATTTGCACCGATCTTTAAAAATAAATATTGTATACAAAAATGTGTTGTTGTACATATTGTCGGTAAAATAATAATTTAAGCATTTATAATATAAGCATTTAGGAATAGCCTTCTAAACTACACCAGGCTTATTTTTATTTGCCTCCTACTCTGTGGGTCTGTGTATGTGTAAATATTCAATAATGTTACTGTATCTCGCACTCTTTCTCTCTGTAAAATACTTGACTACATAATTATTATTTAATATTTATTATTGTGTGTACATACATACACGGGGAGTCGGGGTACGGATTCTTCATTCTGAGGATAAATAACGGAATGGTGGAGCACATTAATTGTCGAACTTCAGAAACTATAAAATACCACATATTTTTTTTAAAAATTCACAAATTGATGTCATTTTTAAAGTTCTATGGCAAGCAAAAATTTGCGAGATGCAATTATGGCATAGCGCTTCAAGCCTTCGACCACTTCCTCGCGTGCAAAGTGTTCCTTCTCTCGAAAAAATCTGGCGCATTTCGCACTGCATATAATGCAAGTCTGCAAACGCTTTCAAATCAATAGCATTCAATCCGCAAGCCCCCAAAAGAGCGTGCCATTGTTCTCAATAGAATTGTGTGCCAATCAAAAGCTCTGCTTTGGACACACAAGAAAGATAATTTGTAATTTTTGTATCATATCCTACAATCTTTCCAAAAAGAAGTATGCTGGAACTAATTTGTACGAAAAAATGGCTTCGAAATTACCTTTATAGGCAATCAATAATTAGTTCTGAGAAATTCTACCTTTATGAGCTTCTATTTTTAGTATCCTTTGTTTATCATTGTTATGCAAAATCAAAACAAGTTCCTTCACTGGTTCCCGGCGAAATAGTCATCACTCATGTTTTCAAAATCTGATATTGTTGTGATTTGATCCCGATAGCTAGAAAGTAAATGAATATCTGAATAATATATAGACATTCGTTGCCATTCACAAGATCATTTTTGTTGTTGCAAAACATTCAGACAACATGGCAGAAAACAAGGTACAACAGGCTAGGGGCATGGTTCGCCGCCCTTCTCTGCGTAAGGGTATTTCTCTCAGAGGTATGCCTGAGCTGGAAAATGTAGAGGAAGTCAAAGCCTCTTTCAACCGTCATCTTCATTTCACTATCGGTAAGGATCGCAATGTGGCTACAAACATCGATTTTATGCAAGCTATCTCCATGGCTGTACGCGATCAGCTTATTGGAAAATGGATGCGCACTCAACAGAACTATCACGAGACTGACCCAAAGCGAGTATACTACCTTTCGCTCGAATGGTATATGGGACGTACTCTTGGAAACGCCATGTTGAATTTGGGTATCCAGGGATCCACCGAAGAGGCGCTCAATCAGCTTGGACTCGCCATTGATGAACTAGAAGAATACGAGGAAGATGCTGGTCTTGGAAACGGAGGTCTAGGTCGATTGGCTGCGTGCTTCATAGACTCTATGTCCACTGTCGGTCTACCGGCACACGGATATGGAATCCGATACGAATACGGTATCTTTAAGCAGGAGTTCGTAGATGGATGGCAGCGTGAGTTGCCTGATAACTGGCTGCGATACGGAAACCCTTGGGAGATTCAGCGTCCCGAAAGTACACAAAACATCCGCATGTACGGACATGTGTCTAACGGTAAGTGGGTGGACACCAAGCAGGTATTGGCCGTACCATACGATACTCCGGTGCCCGGATACAAGAATGGTGTCGTCAATACACTGCGTCTATGGAGCGCTTCAGCACCTGTAGAATTCCAGTTGGATTCGTTTAACCGAGGTGACTACATGGGAGCAGTTATCGAGAACAATGTTGCTGAGGACATCTCACGCGTTCTATACCCTAACGATAACTTCTTCGAAGGTAAAGAGTTGCGTCTAAAGCAGCAGTACTTCCTGGTCGCTGCGTCTTTGGCCGATATCATCCGTCGCCACAAGACTGAACCTTCCTGGAAGGAACGTGGATGGGCCTGCTTCCCTGACAAGGCTGCCATCCAACTTAATGATACCCATCCTTCTCTCGCTGTGCCAGAGTTGATGCGTATCCTGATCGATGAGGAAGGTAAGGATTGGGAGGAGTCCTGGAAAATCACCACCAGCACTCTATCGTACACTAACCATACTGTCTTGCCAGAGGCTTTGGAGCGCTGGCCCGTGAGTCTGTTCGAGAAGCTCTTGCCTCGCCACTTGCAACTCGTTTACGAGATCAACCACCGTCACATGGAGGCGGTTAAGGCGAAGTATCCTGGAGATAATGATCGTCTTAGTCGCATGTCTATCATCGAGGAGGGTGGTGGCAAGCGTATCCATATGGGTTACCTAGCTATCGTCGGTACACACGCTGTCAACGGTGTTGCGGCGTTGCACTCCGACCTTATCAAGAAGACTATTTTCAAAGACTTCTACGAAATGTACCCCGAACGTTTCCAGAACAAGACCAACGGTATCACTCCCCGTCGCTGGTTGATTAAAGCCAACCCCGCTCTAACTAACCTGATCGATGAGAAGCTCCCCGGAGAGAAGTGGGCCACTGATCTTTACGAACTAACTAAACTCAAGAAGTTTGCTGACGATAAGGACTTCATGCGGTCTATCCAAAATGCGAAGCGAGAGAATAAGCTGTCCGTATGCCGTCTGGTAGCGGAGGAGTACGGCATCGAGTTGGATGTTGACTCCATGTTTGATTGTCACGTGAAGCGTATTCACGAGTACAAGCGTCAGCTCCTGAATGTCCTGCACATGATCACTCGTTATAACGGTATGTCATTTGGTGTTGTGTCCTTTTATTCAAATTCATGAACGATACATTGCACCAACTTGTATCCGTGTACACATTGTGTGATTGATATTTTAAGTAAAGTCTCCATATTGTGTTTTTGGAGCGTTGTGAAGAAATCAATAGCAAAATACCATGAACACTGCACTGTTTCACCACACTAATCTTAGACTCGTGTACCTTCCCATGCACTTTACAGAGATCAAGGCAAACCCCGACAAGGAATTTACTCCCCGAACCGTCATGTTCGGAGGCAAGTGTGCACCTGGATATGAGATGGCGAAGCGTATTATTAAGCTGATCAACAATGTAGCTGACAAGTGTAACAACGACCCAGCTGTAAGCAAGTATCTAAAGGTTGTATACTTCGAGAACTACCGCGTGTCTCTAGCCGAGAAGATCATCCCCGCAGTAGATTTGTCGGAGCAGATCTCAACCGCCGGAACCGAGGCGTCTGGAACCGGAAACATGAAGTTCATGCTTAACGGATCCTTGACTATTGGTACCATGGATGGTGCTAACGTTGAGATGGCCGAGGAGATGGGTTTGGAGAATATCTTCATCTTTGGTATGGATGTTGACGAGGTGCACGCCTTGGGCGCGAAGGGATACAATCCCCATGAGTTCTATGACAACAACGCGACACTGAGAG
>LUCW03000605.1:25000-34141 GCA_001586965.3 Sphaeroforma sirkka
AGTAGGGTCTCTAGCCCACTTCATCTGTCGTGGTCTAACCACGGATGTAGTTTTATGAATACTAGAAGGTCTCGTATGTGTGCCGGTTTGCTTATCAGCGTTGATTGCATGCCTATTTGTGCGCTTAGAGGATGATTCAGGTGAGATGCTTGGTAGAGAGGGTTCTATTGTGTCACTTATATCCCTGGAAATATCTACTGTAGTACCACTCGCACCCACACTCGCACTCAGCATCGCTAAAGGATCGTCAACCGAGTTCACCTGTGTGGATTTAACCGCGTGTAACGTAGATGCCTTTCTGTTCTGCTCAGTTTTAGTTGTGCTTGTACTTGACTGAGGTACACTAGCTTGCGATGTAGACGCGTTATTGTAAGTTTCAGCGTTGCCCTTCTCATTCTGACTTACTGTCTCACCACTATTCTCGCTCACAATAGCTTTGTCACTATTCTCGCTCACAATAGCTTTGTCGGTGTCATTAATTTGCATCTGTTTGAGATCTTTAGTTACACTACCATCAGTAGTTTCCGTGCTACCTGAATCTCCGCCAAAGATGTTCACGTCCTCAACCTTGTCATAAGCACCTGAAGCTTCCATCTTATCGCTCAGCATATTCTTTCTTCACTTGTTGTTGTGCTATCTGATATCTGTGTGTTGATATTTTAAATTCAAACTCTGTGCGTCTGTGGCGTCTGTGGCTCTGTGCCACTAATTGATAAATCAGTCGTTGCAAGTTCGGTACCCCTTTTCACGAACCCCACTCTTATCTCTTCTGTTGATTATTTATGCCTTCTGAAAAATTTATCTATGGATATGTAGTAAAAAATAAATATCAAAGTTATCTGGCGTTGGGTTATATGGTCTTAGGTTCTTGGGTCTTGGGTTACAGTTTTTGCTCTTATATGACGTGGTGTGTACTTGTGACAACAAGAGCGAGACAGAGAGCGCGTACATTTCAACGACGCAGGGGTGTTAGGACCCTTCGAAGACGAGGATTCTGAAATCATATGTCCTCGGGGAGAGCGAAAAAGCTTTTCATAGCCTTTCCTTCCAGATAGTGTTCACTATAGTACAAGCTAACTCAAATGTGCGAAGCTACATATCTGAACCTTACAACTGAGCGTGGCCTTTTGTGGCTTATCTTCATGGTACCTCACCTTCCACTCGTACTATACCATAGTCTTTTTATGTTACATTTTGAAAGTGGTGAATATCGGTTTCATCTATCTACGATAGTACCTACTACTGACTAGCAATATATATCATTCTTATGCACATACATTATCTGTAGCTGAATGTACAGACCTTCATCTACATGTGCGTGTAGACTTGTAAACTTCTATCGTACAAAACTTTAAAAGATCATGTTAGCCAACTATGTATATACTTCATACCTGCAGAACACATTGGTACAGACACGGCAGGTGTGTATCGTCCCATGCAGAAGATGTTCATCAGCCATTTGAGGATATTAAAAGAAGACCTCTCATTACAAACAAATAGTCTTAAAAGAGGGCATTTATGTACACGTGTCAAGTTATATAATGTGTACAAATTCTTTCTTAGCCAACCAATTTTCACATTTTCCTATATCCATACTAAAGTTGTAGACATGCTTTCCCAGACATGCGTATCGAAAACGCGCACAGTTGTTATCGGAATTAGGTATACACATAAGATACAACAGTTCATGGATACGATATTAGTTTGGGCACTCAATGCTGGAAATTTTTAGATTCTTCCTGTATATCGAGACGATCGAGACACAAATGCAAGTCAAAAAGTGCATAAATGCTGAATCTATAAGCAAGCTTATGTAATAAAACTACGAATTTGTACCAGAAATTGCAAACTTCAAAACGAGCGCTGCTCCAGACCTAAACTTATACCCTGAGTGCACCAAGCGAGTGTAATCACCTTATGGTTTATTTATATTGCCAAGCTCCTGTTCACAACCGAAGCTAAAACCATGGGATACTATATGAGAGTATGCACATTCGGTATACACCGGTGCGTAGAGTATAGGATTATTATCTGTGTCCATTCGATACATATGAGGAACATTCACTGAGTAGATACATTTAAATTATACTTTGATTAACTACAAGTTTTCTAATAGAGGCTTTTCTTCCTCCTCAACGTCAGCTTGGACTCTACTCTTAGAATCTCGCACAACATCCTCCCAATTGGTGCTGATAATAATACCAAAGAGAAGTGCACATAACATGGCATATCCCAGCGTCGCACCCCAGTACAGTCCTACCAAGTCATGTCTCCAGTAGGTAACAGCAATGTAGGCGCCGGGCACTTGTCCGAACCAGCTGCCTATCAGACCGGCGTACAAAGCCTCTTTGGTCTTGCCCATACTCATGGGGATACGCTCCAGGTACACAGAGATTCATGAAAAAGGTAAACGCACACAGGGGCGCTCGGACCTTAACGAATTCAGATATGAAGATAGGGTCATTTGAGAAGATATGTGCGATTTGCCCGATGAAGAAATATATGATTACGGACAGTCCAGCAAGCGAACCTAGAGTCAAGGTACTACCCAGGTAAATAGATTGTTTCGCCGCAGGAATGTTCTCGGCACCCACACCCAGGCTTATCCTCACACCTACAGCAGCTCCCAACGCACCCACAAGCGAGAGAACCATCCAGAGGATACGATAACTTGCATTGAATACGGCCAGGTCAAGCTCACCCAGAGACGCGGCCAAGATACCAACCACACTCATACGCCAGAAATCACTGGAGAGAGACAGGGCGGCAGGCAAGAATATGCGCAGAAACTCAGACACTCGCGCCCATGTGATCTCACTCCACACCCACCCCTCGACCGGCCAAGAGCTTTTGTGCATCTTGAGGTAGATACAGAATACGAGGACAAATAGGGCTACTTGCACCCATTCGGTGACAGTGGTGACAATAGGACATGCGATGAAGCCAATACCCTCCCAGCCCGCGACACCCACACCCAGGACAAATATGAGCCCAAAAACAAGATTGAAGACAGCGGCGAAGACTGAGGCGATGGCCGGGGGACGTACCATTCCCTGTGCCGCAAAGTATTGACCTAATTGCATCATTAAATTCCGCGCTGGGAGGGATAGTGCGAGGATCATAGCGAAATAACCGGCCATACTGACGGTCTCCGGGTCTGTATCCGGCTTGAGAAGCTTGATCAGTGGTCCGGTCAATGACCATGTAATCATAATGATGGCTGTAATGACTGAGATGACAACGAAGGACACTTGGGTCCATACACCGGCCATTCTTGGGTTTCCGGCGCCCACGGATTGACCTACAAACATACCCAACACACCGCCCTGGGAGAAGCAACCGGTAGACTGCATCCACAAGTCTGCCAGGGCTGATGCAGAGAGCGCCTTGGTACTAACGTGACCTAGCAAGGCGGAGTCAGTGGTTTTGATGACTACCCAGGATACGCGAGTCAGAAAGACACCTGTGAGAATGCGGGTGCATTGTTCGTCGTTAGTATAATGGCTGGGACGACGATGAGAGACAATTTAAATAAAGGTTTCGGACTAGTGGTCAGACTGCGAATAGGTTCTCGATCGCGATCACTCATCTCTATCAGTATGGCGTTTCGAGCATCGTAAGCGTCAAAGATAAAACAAAAGCATAGGTCTGCGATTGCAACTATAAGCAAGCGAGTATCTCGCTAGGGTTCTATTGACGATCCGCAGATATACCATTCATTATGATCAAGTGCTAGCTCCAAGCGAATAAAAACTCAAAGATACAGAAAAGTGACTGATTGTGCTACTCCATCTTTGTACACAAATGCTTGATGGCTGCGCAACAACTGCTTCTGTGTGCTATACAGTTTCATGACCAATTATGTACGGAGTTTACACTTACATATATATATATATGTATTTATGTATGTATGTGGAGTGAAGATTCAAAATATTCCAAGCGATTTGGGATGCGTTGTCAGCAAATATATCCGCAATTTTGAGTATATTTGTCAGTAGTTTTGACCTAAATAAAAGTGTTTTAAGTTAACCTCGTTTGCGGGACACTGGAAAGTGTTCTAAATCTGTACGAAACAAATTTGTTTGAAACAAGGTGCAGGTGATGTTCCACTATTATCTGTTCCAAATTCTCAAAGCAACCGTGCGATCACCATTGACGTGCATATTACTACACATGTATGGCCTTGAGAGTACTATATATATATATGTAGGTGTGTGTGTATATAAAATATATTTACATATCTACGTGCGTACAAACATGCATAAAAATAGCAGCAATGTATATATACGTATACGTATACATATAAATATACATACATACATAAAAACACACACACATATATAAATATATATATATACAAACACGCCAATACATACACATATGCGTATATACATTGCTATATATATATATATATATATATATTATTATTATGTATATAATATGTATGTATGTATGTATAAATATAAAAATAATGTATGGATGTATGTGCATGTATATATATAACATATATGTATGGATGTGTGCGTGTATGTGCATGTGAAATGGATATGTTTATATATATATAATAATAATATATATACATATACGTATGCATATAATATATATATACATTACATACATTGCATATATGTTTATATGTTTATATATAATACAGATATGCATGGATAATGTGAGAAAGAGATAATATATATATAATATAATATATAATATATATAATGGCAATATGCTGTATGCCCATGCATATGCTAATATACATAATATAATATACATATAATATATATATATATATACACGTTCACATATGTATATGCTAAGTGTTCCAGAAATATACGTATATAAATGTTTGGGAACAAAAGGAAATAATGCGGACACATCACGCACACGTATGTATGTAACAATAATAATATGTAATAATATAATAATATGTATATAATAATAATAATATATGTAATAATATATATGTTATGTATATATTAATAATATATAATAATACGGACATATAACAAGCATGGCATGCGTATTATACGTACGTATATGTATATGTGTGTTATATGATATTTAATATAATAATATATACATATGCATATGTAATATATATTATAATACACACACAACAATAATATAATACGGACATATATGTACATTATGTATACGGACTCATAATAATATAATATAATAATAATATAATATATGTAATAATATAATAATAATGTATATATATATATATATAATATATATATGGACAGCCTATCATGAATATGAATAATATATAATATAATAATATATATATATAATATATATAAACATTTAGATATATATAAAAAACACACACACACACACATATATATATATATATATATATATATATATGGACATATATGAGGGACATATACATACACATACACACACACACACACACACATATATATATATATATATATATAATTTGTTGTGTTAGCATACATATTTCAGATAAGAATCAATTTAAACATATACATGCCTGTTGCCAGCTGTAGTAGGAGTGCCAATTCGCTCTCGGGGGTTTCCTCGACATCGCTTACAGTACTCGAGTACCTACGCAATTCATTCTCAATCAGAGTTTCATTTTCGTCAACGGAATCCGTACGCGACATGGTGCGTCTAATGGACATAATGATATACTCGAACTCGACGCAAAGCCTTTTTAAATTTTGACTGTTCGGCTATCTGTATGCGTGTGACACTATCTGAGTAGCGTATGTATACGTTCTTTTAATAGCTCCCCAACAACTGTAGACAGTATACATATACTTTCAAATTTGTTGAAGTTTGTATTATATACAAAACACACATGTTGATATCTTATACTCTCATAAACATTTGAGTAATTTCGAGCCAAAAAGCTCAAATATTTCCTAATGTGAATGATAAATATAAATGGTGATAAAAACGATATTTGAGACCCTCCTTCATCTCCAACACGTGTGTTTTTTATAGTTTAACACATACTTGAAAATAGTCAAAAGCAATTTGTCTATATTTAAAAAAATGAATAAAAAAAGTAAAACACTGTTTGATATATCATATAAACTGATCGCTTTTGGATTTATTGGTTTTATATTTAAAATTAAAAATTTGAAAAACTAACAATACGGGTAAGGGTGTCTGGGGGGGTTTTTTTATAAAGAGATTCAGACTTGATCGACTGCTCCTCTCTAGAGTATTTAGTAAACTCCTGCAAGTAGTAGTATAGACGTATAGTATATATTTACAAATACATACATAAATACATACACACATACTATCATTATTAATTTGAGTTTAAAAAAACTATTTGTACAAAAAGAAATAACAGTAAGAACATAGCCTTCTGAATGTCTAATTTTCAGAAGTCATTATTGTAGGTTTAAAATTTAGAAGGCTATGATAGATAAATTTAAAAATGCCGAATAAAAACGTTGGACCCAACCTTTTTTTTAATCGCTACACTCCGAAGTCCGTACTTCGAGATTATTTAAAACTTTTTGTGACTTAGTTTTTTATCACCAAACCAAAAACCGGGGCGGGCCCATCGGTAATTGTAATTATATTTAGAGCAATATTTGCCCCATGATGGTTGTATATATCTTGTTGAACAGTTGTACCCACTACCCACTACCCAGAGTATTTTAAAAATTGGCCACGGGCGCCAACTGCCGCCAACGGGCCATGAGTGACGACAGGAAACTGACGCCAAGTGACCCTAATCACTCTACACTCTACACTACACTGTCTACACACAGTCTACAGTCTACAGTCTACAGTCTACAGTCTACAGTCTACAGTCTACAGTCTACAGTCTACAGTCTACAGTCTACAGTCTACAGTCTACAGTCTACAGTCTACGGTCGACAGTCTACAGTCTACAGTCTACAGTCTACAGTCTACAGTCTACGGTCTACGGTCTACGGTCTACGGTCTACGGTCTACGGTCTACGGTCTACAGTCTACAGTCTGGTCTACGGTCTACGGTCTATAGTACGGTCTACGGTCGACGGTCTACAGTCGACAGTCTACAGTCGACAGCCTACAATCTACGGTCGACGGTCTACAATCTACAGTCTACGGTCTACGGTCTACGGTCTACGGTCTACGGTCTACGGTCTACAGTCTAGTCTACAGTCTACGGTCTACGGTACGGTCTACGGTCGACGGTCTACAGTCGACAGTCTACAGTCGACAGCCTACAATCTACAGTCGACAGTCTACAATCTACAGTCTACAGTCTACAGTCTACAGTCTACAGTCTGCAGTCTACAGTCTACAGTCTACAGTCTGCAGTCTACAGTCTACAGTCTACAGTCTACAGTCTACAGTCTAGTCTACAGTCTACAGTCTACAGTACAGTCTACAGTCTACAGTCTACAGTCGACAGTCTACAGTCGACAGTCTACAATCTACAGTCGACACTACCGACTACAGTCTACAATCTACAGTCGACACTCTACCGACTACAGTCTATTTTTTATAAAACTACATATTTTCATAATAAACACTACTCTTGTCAGTTGTCACTTGCTTCACTTTCAGTGATAATTTAGGCATAACTGTGGCAGGCAAGAAGAAAGTCGTAGTGAAGGTGTATATAAAGGCTCGGTATATTGGGGGTGGGAATAATAAATTTAAACGGAACTGGGTTTTCTCCACTTTGTTATTTCACAAGAAACCGATGACAATTTTTCTTTTCCCAGTACAGTACATATACACAAACAACACAAAAAATAAAATAAAATACATCGCAATGATCACACGCTCAACACTATTTACAAACACACTCCAACAGCAATCGAACACTCAACCAAAACACACGTACCACACGCAGTACCTGATTTAACATATTAGAGCTTGAATATGGGTCCAAAATCCAGGCGTCAGGTGACTGCACCCCGGTCAGAAGGGCCACCCAAATTGGCTGGCAAGGAAGACAGTGAAACAATCAGCACACAACTTGTAGATGACATCCCTGACCTCGACGAATTTATGGACCTTATATTCCACTCACGTATGCTCCTCGCTGTAGTATGCGGACTTGTGTTCGGTATAACGGCTATGCAAGGGAGTGTGCCGATTGCGATATACTTGGTGACCTCTCTGGTGCTGGGATTGGGATTGCCGATGTTCAGAGGTCTGAATGCGAACGATTTCGGGGGCGAGCAATCGTTTATGAATGAGGCCGTGGCACCTTCTCTGGGCATATTCTTTGCTGTTTGGGTGGTTACGTACAATATTGTGCACCAATAGTTTGTTGTGTTGGATATACGTAGCTGTATATACATGCAAACCTATTAATACGGTCATATATATATATATACGTATACATTCATTTATTAACCTGTTTGTGTGTATATATATGCGTCGACGTATATAAAATTTCTACGTTTATGTGAATATAATGTTAGGTTATTGTCTATACAGATGTATGATATATACCTTTGAAGGTTTCCACTGTCGTTAGTTGTGGATGGACACTTCTGGCAGAGCGTGACTACGAAAGTTGCGAGCATGGCTTTCAGCTAGTGAGCGGTTGCATAAAGGACCTCCAGATACAATTTGAACATCATTTTGCTTGATACGAAATGATCGTGCTGAAAAGGGAAATGGAGCATTGTACCGTACAATTCGTTGGTATTTCTGAGGGAAACCTTCCTAATTGGAACGGAAGGAGACCTCCGGACCGGATGGTAGCGCCAATTTCAGATGCCTTTCTGCCATTGTATAGATGCTGGCAGTGTACTACAATATACACACTGATCTGTATATTGATGAAGAATAGTCTCGACTATGGGACGATTTTGAGGCATTGGTGCTATAAGAAGAGCCGGTGGCGAGGTTGGACACGAGTATGTCAGTAAACAATAGACTTACATATGCAAGGAAGAGCTTCGAATGGGGAATGCTGCTTAGAGAATGTCCAGTGGGCGTTCTTGCTTGGCGTACAGTACATAAGGGGAATTCCGGATGGGTGCAGCGATAAAATGACGATGAAGATCGTTTTCGTCTGTGCTCTAGCTTTGGGATATACCTCCTGCGCGAGGGGAGACTTTAACGGGCCCGACTATAGATGTGAGCGGTCGGACAACAACGAGACGGTTCTGTCCGTTCTTATTAGATTGATGGTGCATC
>LUCW03000606.1:0-25000 GCA_001586965.3 Sphaeroforma sirkka
ATTCGTCTGTGGTAGCACACATGGGCATTTATATATAAATATATATAGCAGGCTTCAAAGCTGCATCAAAGGACACAACATACTTCAACAAAGAACTCGTATCCACGTATGTACGAGACAACTTCAATATACTAAAAATATCTAGGAACATTCCCTGAAATTTCACAATCGAAATTTTTAGTTCTTATAATGTTTTACATTTGTGGGTCTTTCTACGTCCATGACGCAGTCAAAACCGATACAAACATACTGCAACACTAACTGGAGCCTATTGTACCATCACTACAAGCATTCTTATTCCTATTTAGCAAACAAGACGGACGTGTCATACTACGCATTCCCGATCTACGGCACGTCCTCTCTGCCACCGCTCGCATTTTCGTGGCGCTCTCTTCACCCACATTCTCGTATAGCGCGTTGCACATAGCCTGCATCGTCCCCTTTGACAAACTATTGTCGCTACAAGAGCTGGCACACTTCTTCAGTGATAAGCCGTGCGATGACAGGAACTTGCGAGTCTTCGTGGTATCCAGCGGGCAATATGCCTGTGCACTATGAGCCCTCAGCAAAGGCCCAAAGCTGCACAACTCATCGACGTAACCGTTTGCCCCCTTTATACTATTGAGTCTAGCGTGGAAGTCGTCAAAATCAACCACTTGATCTCCCCCGGACATACCTATTGCATTAAATAAATTCTGGGTCTGCTCAGTTAAGCAGATCGTTTTATTCGTAGGCTCACTCAGATGTAGCACAGTTAATTGCTCTGCCTCAGTGCGCTTCCGCTTGTCTCCGCGGTCAAGCGTTTTGATACACAGCGTGGATACAACATGCGATAAAGCCGCCATGCGGAATAATGGCATATTGTCCCGCCACTTCAGCACAACCCCAGTCAATGCTGCCAGCTGAACCACAGCCACAGGCACCGAGGTGGATGGTAAAACTGTACAGTCTTCGTCAACCAAAAATGGGATACGGTATAAGATGACGCGTACGCCTCGTTTCTGCGCTTCGTTCGCTACTTGCTTCTCAATCCCCGCGACAGCGCGACCGAAATCGCTGGCCAATCGGCTATCTTCACAAGAGATCAGACACTCCGGCACATTTTGCCGCTTGTCCTTAACAGTACCAGTGTCACACTCCTTCACCAGGGCTGTGTTTATACTTGAAATGAAGTGCACAACTTTGTGAGGATAGTCTTCCACGGTGGCAAAGTCTAGTATATTGTCTGTGATCGCAAGCTGGTCAGTGCCCGAATATGCAGACCACTCCCACTCGTCAGGAATTTTGTGTACGATCACATCCGAGCTAACCCATGTCCTGTAATCGCATTCCTTCAGACCGAGATTGGGCTCTTTCAAATCTCCTTCTAACAGGTGCATTCTCTTCAAGTCTTCGTCAGCTAGTACTTTCCACTCACTTGCGTTAGATTCCCGACACGCTCGAATGCGCTCTCGTACAGCACCCATCCAGCCCCGCCCGACTATTACTCCGATCTCTACATGTTTGCCGGTACTGATTAGGTCTCGCAAGACCATACAGCACAGAGTGCTAGACACATCAGTGATCAACACCCTCTGCACAAGATTAGACTGGTCCTTACACTTGGTACTACTAAACAGCTTCATACTTTTTACTACACAATTGTAGTTCGATTCTTAAATTCGCACCCCCGTGAAATACGTTACTGCCGTTGTTCAGTATCTGTATCCAC
Organism: Sphaeroforma sirkka; assembly: GCA_001586965.3. Taxonomy (NCBI): domain Eukaryota; class Ichthyosporea; order Ichthyophonida; genus Sphaeroforma; species Sphaeroforma sirkka. Next base: position 1,712 of record LUCW03000606.1, read on the forward strand.
ATATAAATACACATACATCACAGCGACAGTAAGCAACAATTCCTTTAGCGTCATTAAATATATAGATAAAGAGTTTTTAGAGGACATAGATATGTATACTCAATATAGTCAGACATGTGTCGCGAACGTAGACTCTCATAGACTGTAGTCAATTGTAGTGTCATAGACCGATGTTTCTTTTAGTCTATATATATATATATATATATATATATATTTGTTTTAAAAAAACAACAACAAAACAACAAAGTTTTAAATGCATAAAAAATTCATACATACATACAAAGATCTTTTTCTGCAAAAAACAAAGTGGCTTGAACAGATTGATATGATATGAAACCCTAAATATAAATCCCAAATGTAGTAAGTGGTAATTTGGTACCGGACTACGGTATTTACTTCTTCATCGTCGTTAATAATTTGCTCTTGAAATCACTGTATTTTTCCAAATCTGCGCGGAAATGCTGGGCAAATATTGTTGGTATGATGTCTCGACAAATCGTATACTCTGGAGGAATCGTCGTTTACCTAACGTCTTCTCAAGCTCTCACTTCTGCCTTGTTTTAAAAACCCTAAATCAGCTGACTGAAAACGCATAGTGAAGAAGTCTATGAATACAACTCAACAACAACAGAATGACGTATTTTTCATAGTCAAAGTCACAAGAAAAAAAAAAGGATTTACGACAATGTCGAGACAAATATTTTTATTAAGTCAACGACGTATTTCACTTGACTTTTTAGAGCGGTTTGTGGTCAGAACTAAATAGGTCTCGACTAAATACATAGAAGTCAGAACTCAGAAACAGACTTCAATATGTATGCTGAAAACGAAGTACGTTTTACATTAGCGCTTAGGTTCGAAACAGGTTTCCTTTTTTTTTTCAGATAGTCATTTTATGCTTCAAGCCTTTCCATAAACATATTTTGTTTGGATCTGTACTTTATGTTTCAATCAATAACTGATATATTGTTTTTAACACTAGAAAATTGGTCCAACTGATAACAAAAACAAAGTTTTAGGAGTTTATTACCTGAGGCTTGGGCGGCCCCGGGCTGTTGGGGGTTTATTGCTTTCGTTTTTAGGATATTTCTATTTATAGCCAACGCCCGAGTCAGGATGCCCAAATCCCGACTCGAGTCCTAAAAAAATAAATACGTATGTAGCCTGTTCAGCTATTATCAGCAGCAGTGCCGTATTATATTTTTACAAGGCTATGGATTTAGAGACATTCCTCTTTCCAGTGACTCAGCAGCGGTCACCCGACGGCCGACGGCCGACATCAACCGACTTTCATTGATTTGTTTTGTGTGTTTCGGTTTTTTTTGTATTATGTAAAACAAAAACAAAACCACTATCTATTTTATTTTTGCTTGCTGTTTTTCATTTGTTGTTTGAAAAAAACCAACTTCTATTACTAAACACTGCACAGTGCACACTGAACACTGCACAGTGCACAGTGCCACAGTCAAGTGTCGACTCGTACATAAGTATTAATAGGCGTCACTGGTCGGTCACTCATCACCATTCACCCCAGCAGAGTACATAACAAGTTCTACCCAGTCGGCTGGTCGGCAGTCGGCAGTCGGCAGACACATTCTGACATTCAGCACTCGGCCTACAGTCTACTGTCTACAGCCTACAGTCTACAGTCTACTGTCTACACTCCACACTCCACACTCCACAAAGGCACAGTCCACAGTCCACACGCCACAGCAGTTATCAGCAGCGAGCGTCACTGAGCAGTGAGCATCACTCATCAATCATAATTCACTGATTTAGATCACTGATTAATCTTCTCTTTTCTACTATGCATTTCTCCCCAGCTATTGATAAACCCAAAAAAACCTCAACGGAATAATATAGCCAGAAAAAATCCCAAAAACTATACCGGAAAATATTTCGGATTGGAGTTTTTTTAAGGTTTACGACTATTAATTTTGTAGACTTGACTTTGTATTTTTATATATAAACCCACGCACCGAGCGACATAAAAAACCATAGATTTTTGATAAGAACAAAAAAACGCTTGAAGGGTAAAAGGGCATATTTATTGGCCTACTACTACTAGATAAAGTAAAACACTGCATGCGTCGATTAAGGACTAAAACCATCAAATGATTGGGAGGGTTCTCAATAAAAAAATTAGAATATAAACTTTGAGAGAACTTGTATTTGTTTTTCTAATAACTTGTATTTGTTTTTCTAATTTTTTAAAAACAAAAACCCAACAAACAATAGTTAAAAAAAAAAGGTGAACTTCGAGCATTTAAAAAAAAATGCTTTACTAAACTGTTCGATTTTTTTATTTATAAACTTCACCGTGTCTCTCCGCTACTGTTGGTATCACATAGTGTTAAATTATTTGGCCTTTCTATATTCATGTACCGCGGTCTCAAATGGGCAAAACATAACACTCAATTCCTTATTTGGGTTAAATATAGCTTATTAACCAATGGGAACGCTTTTGATTATAGACCTACAGGCTGTAAATAGTTCTATGCCGTTAGTGAAAAGAAAGAGATTTAGTATTATTTGCTTTTGTTTTTAAAAAAAAAGAAGAAAAAAAGAAAGCAAAAACTAATGGAAGTTCTCTCTGTCTATCTGTCAGTCTAACAGTCTGACTCTCAGGACTCCAGGTCTCAGACTTCACAATTCAGACTTATTTTTTTAAATAATAAAAAATCAAAACAAAACGTATAGAAGAGCTTACGTTACATAGCAAGATGCTTTTAACGTTTATACGTAAAGCAATAGCGTACTTTAAACAATGAGGCCTGTCGCCGGCGTCCAACAGTTCCATGACCCTCTATAGAGACAACCCTAAATATAGAAAACATATGTAGTCGCATTCTAAATTTAAAAGGCAAAAAGTAGAAAAGAATAGGCTGAACGGACGAAGGGACGTTCAAATATTCAATACATTTTTTTCCCGTTCGGCTCATTCAACGACGCTGTGAGAACTATTGGGAAGAATCGCGCACCTTTATGCCTCTCGACTGGACAAATTGGTTTGGGAACTTGAGGTTGTTCGAATGTGAATTTGTTCATTTTGGTAGCTTCTAGTATCTAGTCTTTCCCTGTGGTGAACTAAATACAGCGCGTGTCCTCTGTGTCAGCATCCTATATTTTTCCTGGTTATAATCGAAGTGCGTGCCGTGGAAGGCTAAAGTATCATCGTAGATTTCTTGTCTATACCCTTGAATACAAGGTTGAGACATATTTGACACCAAGTGCTCCAGAAAGTAATTCTATAATTCAAGGTTTGTAAGGTCAAACTGTGCTTGAGAGGTTGTAAAGTGAATTATTGTATGTGTGTAGATCTGTTCGTGTCTTTCGATGCGTTGCTTCAATATTTAAGATTAGATGATATTGTTATGAGACTTGTAGTATACATTTGACCTCCGCTCTGATAAAAATTTACAATGATATACTTCGAATGTGTGTGCGTCTATAAGCATTCGTGTTTCATTATACTTGTGCGTACCTCTAAATATGTCTGTTTTTATATACCTGGATGTGACTGTGCAAGTACGAGCTTCTGTATGCTCGAATAGAGTAGTATCTGTGTATCTATCTGTAGCACAATCCTATATATATATGCGTGTATCTATTTTTGTGCACACTTGTATGTAGTATGTGATGAATTTGATAGGTGTGTTGCAAGTACTTATCCACACCGTATCGCCCCAAGTGAAGAGGTAAAAAATGGGCCTGGATAGAACTAGATAAAACATCTAACGCAAGCGCCTGCTCAACCTGTGTTTCTCCACTCTGACTCGCTGTAGGGACGAGAGATCATATATATTAACTGAGTTTCTCCAGGAGAAGGCAAACGTGACGGTGGTGCCTGAAGGCTCTACTACAGTGTCCAATTAAATAAAAACACAATCAGTTTTTAAAAATGCCTGAACTGGCCAGTGGCATCCTGGCCTATTTTAGTACGAAAATTACAATCGTGTTCTGATTGGTTGTATCACATTGTAGAATGTAGAATTGTTTAGGTGGCCGGTTAGCCTTTACTGAGCATTGTGAGCAATGCAATTGTCATTTTGAAAACATAGCTCTAAAAAGAGTATAAGTTAAAAAAAAGCTTTTATAAATTTTTTTTTTATGCATCTCAGTACTGAGTACCCAATGGTCAACGGTATCAGAGAGATCTGAGCTATCTGTATAGTGTACCATGGAACATGCTTTTAAGTTCATATATATTTTTTTTGTATATATATATATATATACATAATACTAAAGCACAAATCTCGACATTGTATATTGACATATTGTAGACGACTGTACATCGGCGGCGACAACCCCAGCTCATCATAGGCTTATACGCTCCTGTAGACTGTAGCATCATCGAATTATAGTCGTTACCAGTAGCAACGTATAACACAAACACGTGTCTATCCCAAAGCATAAACTTCCACTTCTAGTTAAAAGGATTTCTAAGCGGGTTGGACTAATTGCCAGCAGCATTGTGCAGCTGGTGATTTTATATATTTGCCGTATCAGAAATTGAATAGGCAGTGCAAGAATTTTTAAAATACACGTATCATGCTCAAACTCTCCTCCAAAGTCGCGACTGCTGTCGCTTTTCTAGCTTGCGTCCAGGGTCAAGCAATGCAAAATGTGTTCTCCATGCAAACGTATACAGATGGATGTATGCGAATTAGTGGAATTCCTGTCTTCAGTGGGGTAAAGGCGACCATCGAGAAGCCTTGCGGTACTTACGAATCATACCGATACGTCAATAACGAAATACGGTAAGTGGACAAATTGCTATCAGTTGTTTTGGTATAATCAGAAAGCATATAGGATGTGATACAAACATCGTTTCTTGTCATCTGCGGGTAGATGCTTATCACAAGCTTCATACATACCTTAGTGTATAGTGCAACCGTACCCTTGTGCAATATACTTTGTATACTTGATTTGTGACTAATAAACCTGTCCTTGCTTGCAGATAATATCGTGCGATAAGTAAGTTTAGCGACCATCTTTTGTGTCAATATTGTTGGCTACTTCAACAGTGTTTTTGTCAACATTCATACATGACCGATACAACTTTAAAATGCTTCAGCAGTGTTTGTGTCAACATTCATACCTGACCGTTAAAACTACTGAATAGTTTGTATCTATTCGCATACAAAGAGCACACTACAGTCACAATTATTGTGATGAATTGAACTGAACCGCATATGATTTTCTTCTTCTTTGTCATTATAGAAACACCAATACAGGCGGTAAGCAAGAATACTGTTTAAAGAGTGCGCCTGACTTTTCGGTGTATTGGTTGCCAGTACCAGTTCCAATACTAGGGATGGAGGTTGTAGATACTTGTTCAAAATGGAATATCGTCATTGTGGGTGATGGCGAACATTGGTTGATCAAGGTAGGTGGCTATGTGTTTTTTTGTCCTTTACACAATTACTGTGCCTATTTTGCATAAAATTGTGTGTTCGATGAACGTTGTGTATCAGAGTATCGCTGATCAAGCTCATTCCAATATCTTCGGAAGTTTCCGCATCAGACGGTGAACGAATAGGAGGGCGATAAATTCTTTGACTTTCAATTTTTCTCAGTGCAACTAGAAAGGGGATAACACAATTATTAAAAAAATGTGCTTACACATTCATGCAAGGTCGCCAACGTGCAAAAACTGTCTTGTATACAATCGCATTTTAACATGTACTATATAACTTCCATTGATGGCACATATGGATAGCCTTCTGTTAGGTTTGCATGCGATATATGCAATATTACCATATCATATATCATCCAATTGCGGATCGGTTCTCCGCTTCGGATAAACCACATATGACCACGATCAGAAGTAATAGTTGTGGTGTCGGCTACTCGATATACTGTATTCAATGTCGAAACCAACCACTGGATATCTGGCACACGCACAGTTATATAGATACATCCACCAGAACTCAAGTAAAATTTAAGTTGACTATAACATACTGTCGAGCATGTTGGTCCTTGTGCGCGTCCATCTGAGCAAGCAGGTTACACTGCGGGCCAGTGTAAATTTTCAATTGTAAATCTGCATCCCTGCTTTTAGTTACGAATAGGATGTACGTTACGTTCCTCGCCGCCATGTATGAACGTTCTTCCCTAGTGAACAATCATTAGTTGTAGTCTGTCTCGCTCACTATTGTATATTTCGCCGTACATTCCACAGATTGATCAGTTCTGCGTAGACTGGACTACCGATCCAATGGCGACCCGAGAATGCAGAGCCAACACCATAGACCAACGCTGGTCACTACCTCCTGTGCCTTCGCCCTCTCCCAGTAGTTCCCCATCTGGGCCACCAATCAACGGAGTGGTTAGCAACTCACCCACACCTTCGCCATTTGACGTCGTGACGCCGTCAAGGATACCGGGGACACAGCCCACTGCCACGGGATACGCGATTGTGAATCAGGACTCTCAAACCTGCATCGGTCGTGGGAGAAAACGTATGATAGGAGTATTATTGTATTCTGAAGAATCACATGGATGTACATATATTTTTTATAGACACAGACACAGACACAGACACAGACACAAACAAAGACAACGACACACGCACACACGCACACAAGCTTAGACTAAAAGACAGATACATACATTGACACAGAATCAGACACAAATAAAGACACAGACACAGACACACATACAGACACACATACAGGCGCACACACAAACACACACACATACATATATATATATATACATATACTTATATACATATATATAAGTTAATATATATATATATATATATATATATATATATATATATATATATATATACACACACACACACACACACACACCATAATAATAATGTATATATATATTATTTCTATATTCTGCATATTTGTTATATCATGCATTCATACATATTAATAATATATAATATATATATAACATAATATATGTATATATATAATATATATATATATATAATATATATAATATATATACATACATATACATACACATATACATAATATATGCATACGTACCACATGTACAATACATACATACATACACAAATGTATATATGCATACACGTACATACATTACATGTTATAATACACACGTACATACACACACACACAAAACATACATGCACATACAATACACACACACATATCCACGCAACAACAGGATATACACATATATATATATATGTTAATATTATATGTACATGTATACATATAATATACAATGCATACATACATGTATTGTATGCAATACATATGCTATATGCATATCAATACATATTAGATATTATATATCCATGTAATAATACATTATTACATGTAATGTGTACACATGTATACATGGGATAATAATAATAATTGTATTATAATATACATGTCATATATAAAACGCCAGCACACATACATACATATATTATTAATGCCATATGTATTTATGTATAGGCATACATACCATAACAATAATATATAATATATGTTATATATATATATATTATTATAATAATAATACAATCATATATAATAAACATAAACACACATACACACACACAGTGCAAATATAGTATATATATTATTATTATTATTATATATGTATAATATAATAAATAAACAATGCAGATTACATGCCTGCATTATTACATACATTACATATCATACATATAATGCATAATACATATGTATGCGTGTTAACGTACATATAATATACACACATATGCATACGTAATAATACATGGACGCAACATCAGAAACACATCTTCATCATTGCACGCAGTCATCATACGCAAGCACATGCAATGTGGTGTGATCAAATGTGTAAACATGCATATACATATATTATTATATATAATATTATTATTATTATTATATAATATATGTATATACATAATAAATATTATAAAAAACAGATAATAATATATGAACATAATATATAAATAATCACATGGTACATACACAATATATATATACATATATGTAATATATATATATATATATATAATCTAATAATCCATCATGTAAACATATATAATATACATATATATATATCTATTACATATATATATAGCCAATATATATTATATTATATATTATAATATATATACAATACATATAATATATATATATACATATAATACATAATACATACAATAATAATACACACAACAACATCATACACAACACCACACACGCATCACACAACACACGCATCATCGCACATCATCATCAAAGCATGGTTAATATATGTATATTACATGGCCTGTATAATACACAACACAATCAAACAACACAATATATATGTTAATATAATATAATATATATATATATAATATATATATATAATAATATATATAATACAATATATACCCATATTGTTCATATACACACAATTGATGTTGGTTTTATAAACATGTAGGTAATATATATATATATATATATATATATATATATATATATATATATATATATATAATATATGCACCATACATATATATATGCATATGCATGCGTATGCATATATGCATATACATATATATATATATATATATATATATATATATATATATATATTCATATACAGATTCACATATATAATTTTATATATATCTAAATCTATTTATATGTTTTTCATTTTGTATTGTAATTATGTCAGTTATTGTCATATATATATATATATTTATATATATATATATGCATTTTCGTTTATATCTATATTCCTTTCTGTACATGTATACATATTTATATGCATTTCACTTCTTATTTTAATTATGTCGGTTAATCTCCTGGCGTATTTCATATATAAGCTATTGTACCGCACAATGCGGTGAAACTCCACGGTATCTCAGCACAGAGTAGCGCTGACATATGTCTTTTTTTCTTCGCAATTGCGTTCTACGTTTCCAGTCCCTGGTACGAACTTCTACTACGCCTCCCAAGCAGACCAGTGTGCAGGGTTCGAGGCCATTACTACCCAGGGTCCGTCCAATGGGAATCTAATCAGCAAATCATACCCAAATTATTGTCTGTTCTATTCCAGTGACAAGTAAGTTCAGTTGTCTCTACTTACTTTAGTTCGTCGGATATGGTTCTCAGATTCGTGAATACACGACGTCGATTGATTTTAAAATACTACTGCATACGTTAGCAGCACAAAACATAACCATAAAGCTAACTTCTACATACAACTGTCGCACGTACAGGACACTGCAATGGATTCCCTGCGGAATAGCTCGCACATTATGGGAAGGTACCACATCTTTGAAGTTTGGTAACCAATGCTACGACTTCGATACTGAGAGATTCGAGAGATGTGATGGCAGTTCAAGCCAAGTAGTGCGATATCAGAAGGTTGAGTAGCCTGATAACTTGAAACTACAAACAACCTGATATATACGCTAGTGGCTATCTTGAATACTTCTGGTAGAACACGACAGCTGAATTGATGACTTCTGGGGAGTGATAATGAATAATATTGTCATAGCACACGAATCCTTGCGAGGAGGTGGCCACCAAACCTAGCCAGTTCACATACCGCGGGTTCATCCCGAAGTTATGACCAGAATGATCATTAGGCATAGCCAAACTACACTGGCGACAACGTCTGGACAATTTCTGTGCAAAAGCCAAGTCAGGACACCTGTGGCCGACACGCAGCGCCTTGTTATACTAAATGGTGCTACGAGGTTGCGCGGTAGTATGAACCATACATACTACAGTCGGAACGCGTGGCAGAAATGTATCTGCTGACAGACTTTTAATGTTTGTTTATTGTTATATCGCTGGAGTCAGTACTAAGTAAAATTATATAAGCAGTCTATGTATCCTATCTGTAAACTAGGAGCATGCCAGGTTTGATGCATGCAAATAGAAGCATCACGTACGATTACACACAGGTTTGGAGGAATTCAGAAGGATATGAAAGCAAGATATACTGCATTTGTAGCGTAGTGGAAGTGTCTACTTGATGAAAGTGTGTTGTATTTCATTTCTGGATGTTTACACTTGTGAAAATTGCGATTGTTCTGTCATGTCGCGCTGTTAGATTTTGCTGCATGTTTATTTCTACCTGCGTATGGAGAAGTCGATGAATATACATTTTATAGCTACAACCATGCCCTGTTTCGATAGCGCGTGCACAAGGTGAATACAAAGATATTGCATGCACATATTGAACATAGCGGGTTGCATAATATTGCAGAGGAAGCAAGCCATAATCGATATATACCAGTCGATGTTTTTTTACAATGACCAGCCTATCGATTTAGGCGTATTTCATCATACCCTTCAACAGATTGATCAGTATTCGTGACTATTTGGAACATGCACATGTTTTATTGAAATTCTACAAAAGAATAAAACAGAGTCTTCACACATACTCATGTAGGTATAATCATTTAGACTTACTTGCAACATACAATGAGGCATAAAAACTTGTGTTCAGTAGAGATCCATAGCATTTGCATTCCATTTATATTTAAAATTGAATACCAAACTTTGCAATTTTAAATATAATTGCGAAACTAAGAAATCAGAAAACACGCATGCCTCAATGGCCCACAGCCTCGTCTCAATCGAAATTTCTCGAATCAATCAAAACCTGGCAGTCTGCGGCTGAGACGATGACAGGTGTCTCATCCTCCGTGCGCTTGAGCCAAGTACGGTTGTGGTTGGCACCAAGGCGAGATTGCGGATGGGCGGCACTGATCACATCTAGAAGCACCTCATCGGCACGGTAAACGGCACCTTCATACCAATCTATGATGAGATGGAAAATAGTAAACGATACAAAGGGATCAGTGTCTCAATTCAAATAGTACTCATAAATAAATGTGTAGACTGTTTGTGTGAATATGCCATACTGCAAACGTCAGCGGGTGAAAAATATAGGTACACAAATATACAGATCGTTGATTATCGCGTACCTAGACCGAAGGAGTCACTTTGACGACCCATAACATCGAAGACACTGGCAGGTGAAGTAGACAAGAACTTGTAGTCCGCAGAATTCTCTTCAGAGATACCATATGAATCCATGAACCACTGAATATCCTTCTGTTCGCCGCCGGCTATGTAGGCCTCATCGATGACAATATCCGCTAGCTTGAGAAGATCATGGAAATCACCCTCGGTCGTCTCGTTAAACTGGCCCGCTGCAACAGCGGAGGCTTGTGCAGCAAAGATATACTCCAGCTAAAGTTGAATCCAAAAAGTAGAAAGAGTCAGTGCGGGATACAGGACGACAAATGAGATGCTGAAACAAAAAAAAAGAGATTCAAATTTCAGCTGAAACCCCCGTTAGTATAGCACAAATAACGACACTTCAGATAATCGAAATATACAACCTACTCCGGATAAACGGAAGATACAACCTAAGCTCGAGATATAAAACAGTTCTAAATACCTTGTAATCGGAATCAAAGATAATGTATTCTCTGGGGCCATAGTAAGTGTATGTGCTGATCCAGGCAATGACGGGTTTGGTCTCAGCCACCTGCAGCATCTCCTCCTTATAGTTGTTGTAGTTGGTTTCAACCATGTTGAAACTTTCCGATGCCACAGCCTCCAAGTTAAAAGGCAGTGACAAGAATTCGATCCATTCGGCACGATGCAAAGCCCCTGGGTCAGAACTGATAGAACTGGCGTAGTACGTGTTCTCAGAGACATTGGGCGACGTGTATATGGAAGCGATATGAATATCGGTGGACTGTTTGAATATGGAGGAAATCAGAATGAATCCAATGAGAATAAGCGCGAGAGAAAGAGTAGGATCAATGGGTATATGATCGAATAAACATGATACCAAGACTATAGACATTGTTCAGGATGCTAGCGTAGGCAACAAGCCCGCTCAAAGGCGTCAATAATGTGATATAAAATGATTGATACTACACATACCTGGGTCTGAATTTCCCTCAGCTCGGGATCAGATGAGAGAGTCAGATTCACATTCTCACCCAGCTTTTGCAAGCAAGGGCTTGTGGCATACCCGAATGTTGCGTTATCGGAGTATTTGATGTTGTTGATTTGACCCAACACTTCAATCATGTGCATGGGGATTGTTTCGTCTATAGTCATAGTAGCCACAGGGATTGGCATGAAAGAGACGAACTTGGAGGGGGCGAGATTTAAACTCGCCTCCTCCGGAATCGGAGTTCCGCGCTGGTACAAAACATATGTGAAGTTGCCTATATAGTCAGTGGCAATCTTGTAACTGTTATGGTACTCAACATCCCAGAACTCCGAGTGGTTGGCGTAGACCTTGTTCGGGAAGTAGTCAGTAGTCTCGTTGTAATCTGATAGCAAGTGGTAAACGTAAAACGTATAGTGTGATGGGTGAATAGAGCGCAAATATCATCTTTGCAGTCAATCGAAATGCAACGAATCGAACAGAGTATTCATAGTGAAAGGCTTAGCAGCACGCAAGTACATCGGTCCCGCCACGTGTCGTAGAGCCCCACTCACTGTATATAGAACGAAACTAGTCACCAGCAATAATAAGGTGTCGCGGACGCCACAAATTCAAATATGACCAAAATTGAATAGCAATAGTAGAACAATTCAAAGATGTCTAATTCTACACGAAGTAGCTTTGCACTAAGTATACGTACCTGTGACAAGGAATGGAGTTTGGCCCACAATAGGCTTTGATTCCCCTTCCTGACGACGAGCTGGATTTGCCTCAGCTCCTAACACCAGCAGTACGTAGAAGAAAGCAAACTTGGGGTAAGATAGGAATGAAGCGGGTGCGGTATGGCGAGGCGTATTCATTTTCACGATTTCGATTTGGGGTTTAAATGAACTGTAGTGAGAGAAGCGAAGTATATGAAGCTTAATGCAACGTAAGTATATATATTTATATATTTAGATTCTCGCTCAATCGGCCTCGCGACAGCTCATGCACGCTAAATAAGAAATAACCTTTTTTTTAAAGTTTGCAGGATGTGTCGCGTGTTCCCAGTCTTGAGACTCGAGTCTTCCCACAGCCGCCCCCATCAATTATCATATTCTTATTTTCAACTGACGAGACACGAGTCACGACTCACGACTTCACGAGTGACCACTCGCGTCACAAGGCGGAAAGGCTGAAAGGGCCGAGCTATTCATTTCTCTTTTTCTGAAACTTAACGCTTTCCGTTAGCCATGTGAACTTGTAAAGTAAACGTTTATATTTTATGGATAATTTTATACATTTATATGTGTGTAAAAAGGATATACATTCATACATAGCCGAAAAATGACCCAAGCTGTATAAACGTTTTTAAATAAACAAGTATCTTTAAAAAGTTATTTTTGAAAAAATACGTAATTTTGTTGTAAAAAACAACAACATATACAACAGTCATTATTTATGCATAAAAGCCTTCTGAAAATTGAACATTATCATATAGGCTATGTAAGTATGTATGCGGTATATGTTTTTTAAAAAAAAGAACAAAATTCTATATATATATAAATATTACAAAATTATGTCAAATACATTTTTTAAAAGGCATTTATGATGTATAATCTGAAAAAAAAACCCCCGAAATTCTTTTAAAAACAAACAAAAACAACAAAATTCTGTAAAATGATGCTCCTATAGGGTTTGTTTACACCAATCACAAGCACGAACCCGGTCATCTCAGATCTCAATAGGGCCTCCAGGCCCGAGCCCTCATCCCTCGCCCCTTTGTGGCCTCAGGCTCACTGGCACACTGCCCCCGGGCAGCCGGGCCCCGCCCTCTGATCTCTCTCTCTCTTTCTCGCAGGGTGGTTCTTAACGAGAGGTCTCCATTAAAAGTCCTCAGGAACCTCGGCAGGCTTAGCAGGCTTAGAGCTAGCGGCTCCCTTGCCTTTCGAAGTACCCTTAGCCATAGTATTTGCTGACTAGTAAATCGATGTTAGACAGTCTAGAAGCAGTACACTACTGTAACTACTAAATAACTGAAAAATATGTAAACTTCGATGGAAATTACTAGGTTTCAAACTATAATAAACTAAAATACAATTTAGTCAGTTAGGATTTAGCAGTAGTAGCTTGTATAAGAATGATCGGGACTGCCTCTTGTTAAGAGCCTAAATATCCTCGATCACACAGGGCGTATCTCTAGCTGTTCTTTATTGAATAATTTTCACTAGAAGTACTAAGTGTTCATGACCACTTGCCTAATTTGTAAATAGACATAATAACGTATGTCACGTTAATACATTAGCTGATATAAATAAAGTTCCATCTGAAGAAAAGTTAAAAAAGAATAAGACATTGGATTTTGGAGATTGGCGGGAGGACCAAAATCTATAAGTAGTAGTTCGGAGATTATAAAATTTAGTTTATAATATCCTACATCTCCTAATGTCTCAAATAGGTCCAAGTAGATGATTCATACCAAATACTCAGGCTATTGGAGCCATCAAAGTGAATTTAGAACACTTTGGAAATATTGGGAAAAGAGCTTGTACTAAATTATTTAAAATACAAATAGAAACCAATGTATTATCTCAATTGATCTTGATATTTTAGACTGACCGGAGGCCGTATTTCTACAGTCCCGATTATTCTTACACCAGCTACCACTGCTAAATCCTAACTGACTAAATTGTATTTTAGTTTAATATAGTTTGAAACCTAGTAATTTCCATCGAAGTTTACATTTGTACGCCGATTCACGAAGCCATGCTGTATAGTTTGGCTGCTGTGTGCGCCTCGTTACACTCTTTGTCTCTCCTTGCGAATCCGATAAAGTACCTGAAGAGCTCGAAGACGCTTGAGAAGTGATCGCCATCGATTGATTCGACGGCGGTGTGCTAGTATTCTGCATAGGATTGGTTTCAATCCCCGAGGAAGTCGATGCTGTGTGATGCGTTCCCATAGTATTCGGGTTCGATGCTGCATTAGCCTGCTGTTGCGATGTCGATATTGTAAATAACACTTGTGCAATATGATCCCTACATGTTCTTCGTTTTATGTTCGTATTCGACTATGTTCCCTCTGTACTGTTTCCATAGATAATCGAGTGTGGATCTACCTATAACTGACAACTTCATATATATGTGTGTGCACAATTGAATTGAGCGCTCAAAACAGTGAAAACACACAAGATTTGACACCACATTTGTAAAAGGGCAGTTTTCCATTCTACCAATGATTTTTTACTTATTCTACGTCACAGTCGACAAACGTACTTTAATGGTACGTATTCTCATTTTTCGTTAGCCTTTTAAAAACAACAAATTCTGAGCACCTTGTTGTAAAATGAATTTTCGAAACACAAAAACCATGTGTTCTCATTGGTTGAAAAATACCGTTAATTAAACGGATTTATTGAAAACTCCTCGTTAAGAACCACCCTAAGAACCACCCTAAATACTTATTTTTAAAAATAGATAATTAGTAAAACACACTTTTAAAAAAAATACATGTAACTGAATATGTAAATAAATACTATTTACATACTGTGGTCAGTGTCTTGAAATCTTGAACCCATCTCTGTCTCAGGCTCTCAGTACTCAGCTTCTCAGAGTCTCAGGTCTCTACTACTAGTCTCTCTAATAGTCTCTACTAGAGACTACTACTACTACTAGTACTCTCTACCATTGTCAATAGAGACTAGAGAGAATTCAGAATCCAGACTCCAGGGAGTCTAAAATAGAGAGTAGAGTAGTACATAGAGTCTCATCATGATCAGGGAGACACCTAATCCAGTACATCTCAACAGGCTCAACTGACAACTAGTCTCATACTCTCAGGTCATACTCTCAGGTCTTTACTACTTACTAGTCTCTACTCTTGACTACTATTTTACTAGTAGTAGTTTATATAGTAGTAAGTACATAAGCCATGGTTTTTAGTCACAACAAGATTGTTAAAAGCGGTTCGGATGTGCTACTTTAGTTTAGCCACCGGGGAGGGTCCGAAAACCAGGGGAAACTTTTAACTTACAATTTTGTCCTGACACCTATTTGCACCCTTAGGGTTTCAGGCCAGATTGGGTCTCGATACTTAAAAATTCGTTTTCTCAGTTCGAAGCCAACCAAAAGCCAATATGCAGCCAACTAAAAGCCAATATAAAGCCAATTCAAAGCCAATATGAATCCAATTCCTAAAATATACTCTAAATTCGCTCAAAATATCAGTTTTGAATACCAAACTCAAAAACTTTGTCAATATTTTATATATATTCTTTAGTGTGGCAGTCCAAAATAGACCCATATATGTCGAAAATACAGCTGAAGTTAAAAGTCACAAATGCACTCGAAGTCCCAAAAAGGAGGGGCCTAAACCAAAGTAGCACATACGAATACACCGCCTTAGGCATAACCGCACAAGAAAAGTCACTACTAGAACATAAGAGTCTCAAACTCTCAATACACTCTCATCACTCATGATCAGAGAGACGTCCAATCCTGATCCAGTAACTATATGTAGATTGTAGTATTTATACATCATCATAAATAGAAGGGATTGAAAGAAGTAAATAACGAGTTTATTTGATTATGAGGTCAAGGTTGGATAGTCGCGTTCTCAGATATTGATCCACGTGTTGTCCTAAGGCTATCCACATGTACTACATTAAAATGATCAATTAAAACAATCAATACCACTCAGATGGAGTGCGTGCCATGAGCACGATACTAATTCCGGTATCGGATATGCTCTCGAAGACCATATTCGGTCCCATTTACCTATATGTGCTATCCCAAGAGGCGGAGACGAATGATTTGGGATCTATATGAGGTATGCGGGCATAGTCCAATCACATAAAATCACGGTAAAACAACACATGCAAACCCCCGGTGTAGTACATGTCTTCCCTTTATTGGCAATATATCAGATCTGTTTAGCAAAGGTCGTGCCAATGTTTAGGCGCACGTCGCAACATACAGGTCCACGTCAGCTTGTACAACGGCGCGACCGAACACACATGGCGGCCACTACGGGCGGTATGCGCTAGAATAGAGCACCTTGTCGCATCGAAATATGGGGTTTAGTTCGCGATGATGAGCATCTCAGCTATCTTATGTTTCATTATTTTCAATTTCTTCTCCGCTTTGCTCTGCCTGTGGACTGTGGACTTCTGCGTGGCTTCGAGAGCTTGGATTCTTCGTTGCAGGAATTCTCTGTCCGCCTGTGCGTCATAGCCGAGCGCATAGGTTGGTTGGAATGATGTGCCAAGGGTGTATACTGCAATATACCACGATGGTTTGTCGAAATGAAATGGGAATGGTAGGAGACCTTAAGTCCGTGCTACTCAGTTAGAATTTTAGCTGACAAATAGAGTACGCCGGCTTCCAAATTAGACAAAAGCCATGATGCGCGTGTGCCTTCTTCAAGATTGCATAATGACTGTATAATATATCGTCAAGAACACATCAAAAGCGCAACTAATGAAATGCCTACAAATAAAATTGTGAGTGTAAATATGCCGGTACTTTATATATTGATGTACATCTCTACACAAAATACCTTCAGCTTGGTAATTTGACTAATCAGCCCGGCATTATGATCAGTCAGCTCAGCATTTTCTTCCATCACTCTATCCAAGATCGTGTCCTCCTGCTTGCAAATGTACGAACAAATTTGAAAAACACACACACGGTGCATACTGGCTACAATAAGACCTCAATAGTCGAGATCGATCACTTGCCTGTACCTCCATAATAATAATCGCGTACGCCCATATAGCTACCTCTATCTCACATTTGGTAAAGCAAGTGTACTCTGCTATGTAATGTACCTGTAAAGCAGGAGTGTGCAGAACCGTGTCGGGGCGGCGGCGCTTCATCTGCTCATGGTGCAATGGCTCACCGCGGCGTACACGTGTTGATAAGATCTCCTGGTAGGTAAATCCGTACCATTGCGAGAAGTTTCTAAATAGCATACTCAAGCAAATCACGAAAAAAGAATAGTTCTGGGCATGCGTAAGATTTTGGATCTGCGTCAAAGATGTTGGGGGAAGATGTTGCTTTGCAATCTGGGTTCACAATAAATGTGCAAGCATGCAGTCTGGTTGTTGCGAAGTACATGGCAAATGGCCAGACACACCACTGCAAGTGTATTCACCGTATGGACAGACATTGTCTATAACGACGAGAGTGTGTTCCGTAGAGTATCCATGTTTACCTCCGTGATGAAGATACAGGGCCAGTTGGAGTGTGTCAAATGTATTGTTTCCGCAGCTACGTTGCTGGTCTACACAGCTTCGGCGATCTTCAATTATCCCATCTCTGTACGCTATCAATGCAACGCATTAAAACGTCTCTTAGGTATTAAGAACGTACTCACCTCATCAGCCGCATGGCGCTTCGTACCCGCACCGAAATCTTGGACCGGTTCAGAGCTTTCTCCCTCGGAAGTCGCGAGACTTATAATTGGCGACGAGTGAGCACGCTACAGAATGAAAATATACTGTTGTGAGTGCTCTAATAATCATCTATTTCATCACAAAACCACCACAACATCTGCTCGATACAAAAAACAAAACACCGATTAGAGGTTGGCGATGGGGAGGTGTCAGTCCCCTGAGGGAAACAAACCAGCAATCAAATGTTGCAAGTATACACACATTCAACACCAGTCATCAGCAGAATCAAGACTATTTATTCCCGTTTTCTAGGAGGACCAACCAAGGTATTTGCACACACCTTCGTAGCCACAGCCGGTTCGCTAGTTCTTGTAGCCTCGCTGATAGGGAATCCGGTGCTGTGCTGATGTGCACGTGCACTTGCCTGAGACTCTCTGTGGTGGCCATGGCGAAAGGCACCTTCACCGTGTGCCTGCGCATCACCAGCATCCTCCGTGCTATGATGACGTTCGCATCCGTGTTCGCGTCCGGACTGATGCGTGTAGCGTGCACGATCATGTATGTTGTCATGATGTACATCCTGAACCATTCCTCCGTCACGAGCTCTCTTAGATGTGGATCCTGCCTCACTGTCGGTATTTGTGCGACGATGCATGCGGTCATGGCTGTGTTGGCGGTGGTTCCCATGGGAACGATCGTTGCTATGGCGACCTACACCAACATCACCATGCACATCATACTCGCGTTGAGGGCCACCGTCGGCGGCCACCCCTTCATCAATCTGATGCTGATGATCCGTTCCCTTGTCAGCATGCTCACTTTCGTTATGTTTGGTACACTCACAAACAGCCTTGCACGCACCTTCATGCTGATGTTGGTGCTCTGGTTTACCAGCACTGACGGCACCTGTGTCAGACTTCTCCGCGTGAGTATACTCATCGCCCTTGTAAGAGCTACACAAAACCGTGGGTTGCTGAAGATGCTCCCCGTTGCCATGGTGACGATCAATGCCCTGTCCGTTATCCGAATGATGGTCTTCCTGAGAAGATTGAGTGTCATGGGTTGCCTCAAAGGACACTTCTTTGAAAAGGGCATTGTCATTAGCCGTCGAGTCATACTGTGCCTGTGAATGTTGCGAGTGTGATGTTAGTCTAAGTTCAACACATACGACCATTCGAATAAATTTGCTAGCAGCTGATGTCCCAACTGAGATAGTGAATGTAGTAGAAGAAACAGACGATGACGTTCGAAAAAAGCAACCATACAACCATGAAGCCTGAATGTACATAGCTAACACGTACCTGGGGAGCAGGCTCGGCTGTGTGAAGTATAGTTTCATCTGCAGGCTTCGTGTTGCCTAGTATACTACCACCACCATCCATAACCATCTCAGTAGGTATAGCAAGGTTTTTTGGTTCCACACTACCCTGGGGCTGCATAGCTTCAGTAGGCGGTGCACCGATTGAGTTTGTTGTGGGCTCCAGCAGGCCAACACGCCGAGTGCTCTGAGCATGTAGTTTCGCGTAGTCATGTGATGAGCGCATGTTGGATTGTACTGTACTGGTGCAGTACGATATTAAGTACTGGGTGTACGAGAACATATCCGCATGCTAGGGAAACGCTATATGCGTGTGCATTTATGCGATAGCATTCAATGGTGCCCCAACGGGTCAGCTTGCACACAGTGTTGTGCACGTACAGGCTTAAACAGGAAACACTCGGGGGCTACCCTGCTAATGTTTGCATATACACACGCGGCGCACATTTCCCATTTTCACAACAACGATCACCCACCATCACAAATGCAGGCAATATACACCCACCACTACAAAGAACATGATCACAAAGTGGCGCACAGACATGTTAATGCGCAGCCCTTATACTTACCTCCAGCTGCGTAACTCTGTCTTGGGCGGCTGGACGAGCACGAGACTCACTGGCTCTCAACATCATCTGTAAGCTTGTCTCGTGGTTGTGTTTGTCTGCCATATTCAATGGAGTTTCTCCATCCTAGAGAGTACGAGAGGTGGTGCGAGTGTGTGTATGCGACATGTATTCACATCCTTTTATGTGTGTCTTTAAGAGAAGAAATAGATCAATAGAATTCCCGTGTTTATATGTATAGATATACCTGTTGAGTTGAGCAAAATAATGAAGTTTATAAAAATTTCATGCGGGTTACAGTACGAGATCAAGCACTACACTATACGGGTACACATATATACTAAACAGTCATAGCCTTCTACATAAAATAAAAAGTGTCCGTACATCTACTCAAGTCAGGTTTAATACACGCAGGACGACATTTCGGGTACTAATGTGAGTCTTTAAAGACAAACTAGTACGATACCCTATTGCGGATGTCTACGCTGGCTCCGTGTTTAAGCAACGCTTCCACTTGGTTTTCCATTGAGTACTGAAGATCGGCTACCGCGATGTGCAACGGCGTATTCCCCAGCTTTTATAAACGCATTGAATAGCTAACGTTAGACATGCGTGTGCGAGTGCTTGTGCATACATATCTGTTCTCTGGCTGGCTCTGCACATAGAACGCTTGGACTGTATACGTTTAAACGTCACTTGACAACATGTGCTACACTGCGTGCCGACCTGAAGGATGAGTCTGCTCGTCTGACTAGACAATATCTGGTAGCAGTTACCGTGCATGGTAATGTAGGGACTATGTAGGCTGTTGAATTCAGAGACACAGTCTATAGTAGCATCACAATACACTTTCTCGAGTGATGACAAAGGACAGTGGGCTACTGAGTTCAAATAGCGTATATTCACTGAGTGTCGAGTGTATTAGAAACACTGTAGACTGGCTGGACGCCAGGCGAGTTCTATAATGTTTGGATGCAGCGCAGGTTTGCGCACTGAACCCTATACAGACAGTACAGGGTCCCCTGATGGTACTTTATATGAAAGGCAAAACAGGGTGGACGTTGCAAGTGTGTTGGGACTAAAGCGTACGTGTCCTAACTTGCTGTGCTATCAGACGCAATCGATAATATATCACAGGGATGGTGTACGAGTATTTACGTGTGCTGCTGGTTAAACATTTCGCGAAGGCTATGGCTATGTACAGCATTTTAGATAAACAATGGCTATGTTGGTGAATTTACAAGGCTATGGCTATGCATAACCTTTTCATTTGGCACAATGGCTATGTATTTATGCTCCAAGGCTCTCTCGAAAGTGTTATCGATTGTATCTCTTGGGAGCACCATATTTGGAATTGTACGCGGGCCAAATTGTGAAATGCCCTCTAAATTACACAAAGTATGTAAATCTGCCATGCAGCAAACAAATACATGGCTTGCAATTCCAAACACGACCACAACACGGTCACTGGTATGCGTATAGATGCAACGCCTATTGGGGATTTTATACGCATTCGGCCCCATTTTGCATCAAGCGAACTTTGGTACGAGCGGCTTGCTGCCAAATGCGGTGTCACGCCATCGTAGAATGGGTGGTCTGACGGTGGAGTTGTATCTAAGATGGCTTTAAAAGTGGTGCACACACCTTACTGAGACCATAACTAACAGATGCGTTTCATAAATCTTTATATGGTAGTATTCCCCTGTATTGTAGTTACTAGCATTTATTCTAACCTGCACATTAACACTTCTTACCTGATCTTGTACGTTGATTGCTGCGCCGCGACTTAAGAGCGTCTGTACCAACGTCATACTACCAGCCTCAACTGCGTGGTGCAACGGGGTCCATCCATTCTATTCGAAAGTGATCAAACACAGACAAACTACGATAAATATTGACAAATAATCAATCAAGTCTGTTTTTGGTACGATTCTGTTCGCTGTCGTATGCAACGACATCGAAGAATTATGAGTCCAACCTACACTTGCAATTCGCACGAAAGTATTCCCAGCAATGCTTTGTACGGGTGTAGTCCAGCAATACAGTATACAGATGTTGATGATTTGTTTATCATGCTCTACAGTGTCCAGGGACAGCGCATCGGGTTGGTTTTTAAGAGTCAGTGGCCGTTTTCTACGCACGACAGCTCCGAGTTGATATTGCAGAACGCTTGCATGAGGTGAGGTAGATATTGCATGTACTAAAATGCAAGGTAGATAGATATGTGTATAGCCCTCAGATATAAATAAATGAAGTTTGAATACTAACCACATCTCTAATGTTCGGATCTGCGCCTCGATCCAACAGAAGCTCGCTTGCTTGTGTATTACCAAATCCTGCAGCACCATGCAAAGCTGTTTCTCCGCCCTATAGTGTAATGGTGGGGTTGAAATAGTAAGAGAAAGAACGCTCCTTTTGAACCAGTCTGATATCATTAGAAGCATACTAGTCAACAGACAGGTGATTCATGCCATGTAAGAATGCCGGGCTTACGTCGAAGATCTCGTTGACATCACGGCCTTCATCCAGCAACTTGGCCACTTCCTGGATGTCTCCCTTGGTTGTCACTTTATAGAGGGTGTGCATCATACTGAAGAAACGTATCCAAAGTCCGAAAGTGCACTCTATTCTCTACTGGTGTGAACACACAGTGTATACTTTATCGACTACTGATGTGAAACCTAACATCCATGGAGGTGCCTGTATATAAATCCCGGTGTCAATGCCCCACTTGAATCGGATGCTCAATGAAATCATAGTTGGGGGCCGCACAATGAGATCTGGTAACGAAACGGCACACAATCGTTTTCCGACATGCACTCGGCTGGACGAGTAGAATTTGACTACAGCAGTTACGCTCCATATCGTTCCATTGTGATTGTGTATACATTTTGATATTTTAAATTAGTTCTGCGACTATTACCGTGAGAAATATTTCATTCAAGAGCATGGGTGGGCTTCCAGTGCAGTAGGCATCGCTGTGCATCTGAGTATAAAACTTGCCGGTGGTCTACATCTACCTCCATGCCGTTTTCTGGAGCTTCAAAGCTAGACGTAGTTCACAACTTAGAAACACGGTCGGATAAATTGCCTTTACAACAATTGCTTGTGTACACAATATGCTTTAAAATAAATGG
>LUCW03000606.1:30000-32500 GCA_001586965.3 Sphaeroforma sirkka
ATCTGGAACTCGCCACCAGGCGGCATACGTACACACACTCGTGCATTGAAATTCTGCCTGTAGTGGAGAATGTACTGAGACGCTAACTGCAACGTATGTTTATAGCAGAACCCACCACAAACAAGGAAAACTAATCTAAGTACACTCATAAGGTAAATAGATGTTAACGAATGTACCAAGCCATTGCAAAATGCTGTACATACCCCAGCTAATATAAAGTCTCCGTGGCCCTTCAGGTAGAGGTATACAATGCCTCCATGGTACGAGTATTCCAGAGCCAGCTCTTTTACATTGCTACCCCCTTCCCCGGGCCTGAGAGAGTACAGACATATCTTTGACCCGAGACTCACTACCAACCGATTGCTGGCTACGCACATGGAATACGGAGCGCTCTTGAAGTTCGTCACACATATCTGTTAACGTTTATGTCGATCATCAACGCAGAGGTGGATACGGACAGAGTTAGGAAGAGCTGTTGACAGAATCAGTGCCATGCGCAAATATGTGCCTTAAATGACTGGTATGCAAGTATGCACCTTGACCAGCATACAAGAATGGTATGTAAGTATGTACCTTTATCAGCATACAAGAATGGTATGTAAGTAAGTACCTTTATCAGCATACAAGAATGGTATGTAAGTATGTACCTTTTCAGCATACAAGAATGGTATGTAAGTAAGTACCTTTATCAGCATACAAGAATGGTATGTAAGTATGTACCTTTTCAGCATACAAGAATGGTATGTAAGTATGTACATTTATCAGCATACAAGAATGGTATGTAGGTATGCACCTTTATCAGCATACAAGAATGGTATGTAGGTATGCACTTTAGAGTATGTAAGTATATACCTTGACCAGCTTGCTATCCACCACCTTGAACAGATACACTCGGCCAGCCTTGGGCTCATCCTCTGCTGGTAGCACAAACGCAGTACCTACGGCGTAGTAGTACTCTGCATCGGCCGCCGTGATCTCGGCTGCCTCCGCTTGTGTGTCTGAATCTGTTGAGGACAATCAGCGACTGTGCGTATTAGGGCCTACGGTGCCCCCAGGCCACTCGGCGAGAGGGGCAAGCGGCATTCTATTGCGTTTCTAATTGTGTACACATGTGGCAATAGGAATGCAGTGGCTAGCGATTGCGTGGAGACTTCGCCTCGTCTGAGACGCTGTGTGATGTAAGTGAACTTATGTGTATAATGCCAACCTGATTCGTGAGATGTTTTTGACAGAGCTACACACCTTCGGCGTTGTCTGATGCGGCGAGCGGGCCATCTCCATCCTTCGCAGACTCAGAGGCCGGCGCATCGAACGAGACCACACACAGCGAGCAGATGTCTTCGTTCTCTTCCATCTCGAACGTATCCAGCACTTCAAATGTAAACTCATCGTGCAAGCTAAGCCGCGAGATGTCATGCTCTCTGTGTAAGGACGCGAGTGCAGTATATGTATATGTGTGTATGTGTTTGACAAGATATTTGATTATGAATGTGGCTAAGTATGTAAGTGATTCAAAAGACATTCGATCATGCATGTGGCTAAGTATGTGTGTGTGTGTTTGAAAAAAAAAATCAATCGTGATAAACCATCAACCACGGACACGTGACAATGTAGGTTCAAAGCGCCAGTAGTTAGACGTCACTGCCCGCGTAGCCGAGGGCATCATTTCCGAAGGCACACACACATATACACACACAACACACACACACACACACACGCACACACACACACACACACACAGAACACACACAAACACACACACACAATACACACACGAACACATAAACACACACACAACACGCACACACAACACACACATGTACGCACACAATACACACACATGTACGCACACAATACACACACATACATACACAATACACATACATACGCGTACATGCTCACGGCTGTGTACACCCCGTTTCAGGCACTACCAACGAGTATCGCGCAAATACCACCCTGTTTAAGGCAGGTGTACACGATAAATTGATACAATTTAAAATAGGTGTACACAACTAATCAAAATAATTTAAAATAAGTGTACGGCTAATCATAATTAATACATTAAATATACAATTTAAACCAAGTGTATGAAACTTGATTTAAATTAAGTATACGGAACTTAAAACAATTAGAAGTAAGAGTAACAAACTGAATAGAAGCACAAGACTATGCTGAAACCACACCAGGCCACTGCACGCGCCTGCAATACAAAAGTACAGACAAAGAAAAGAGGTGCATTCAGCTTGGTTTGCACGGTTTGCACAAAACACCCAATCACATGTTTGAAGCCAACAACAACCGTCATTTGTTGACGAGTACAATATATACACATCGGATACAAAAAATAGTCGTACTTGAACTCAACATCCATTGTTGTCTGTATGGTCGCCACCAGCAGTGTGGCTGTGGACTCCATGTTCTGGATGCGGCGGGGCATGGCATCCAATGGGATGGTGCGCACATGCAGTTTCTCAATCTCGTCTATGGTGCCAATGGTCAT
>LUCW03000606.1:35000-42500 GCA_001586965.3 Sphaeroforma sirkka
GTGTATTTTTACTTTCGTTCACATCATCCGCAAGCGAACCACCAAGGCGAACACACTCAACATGACAATGTTTGTAGATATTTATATGTATGCTTATACTCTAGCATGCACACAGAAACAATCATCTTCATAATGAATTGTGTATGAGTTTCATTTCACTCTAGCATGCATACAGAAATAATTATCTTCACATACCCAGGGTATAGTATACCAGAGTCCCGTCTCCGAGTGCGCAGATCACCCTCATGTCTTTATCATCCAATCGAGAGACTACCAGCGATCGCGGGATAATGTCTCCACCAATGTCAACCTGAACGTTGACGAGCGGGTGTCCGTTACAACTCAGTGGCAGAGCCATTTATGAACAGTTTACTGCAATGAGCATGACGAGCACGAGAAGTGCGTACACTCGTTACTGAGCGAATCCTACGCCATGCACGTGGTCATTTCGAGCAGTAGTTCATACGCAATACATTGACGGCATAAGAGTAGCTGAATCGGACGTGTATATAACAATATTTTTGCAAGCCGATGAATTGTACTGAATATAGCGCGCGGACATGACTACACAAAATGAAACGCACAACTTAACACTGATCAGCTATAGCTAGTATACATCACGAACGCATTTAGTAGGACAGTATATATATACATATACACATACATACATATACATACGTACATACATATATATATATATATATATATATATATATATATATATATATATATATATATATATATATATATATATATATATATAATATATATATATATATATATATATATATATACATATAATATGTATATATATATATATATATATATATATGTATATGTTTATATAAAATATAAATAAACATGTATGCGTATGCACATACGCATGCACATGTGCATGCACACATCACGCATAATAATATTTGTATATTATACATATGTATATAATATAAATAATAATAACACACAACATCATGCATGCACGCACGCACGCACGCATCATCATCAATATGTATAATAATATATATATATATATATATTATATTTATATATGTACATATGTATGCGTTGTGCATGTAATAATATCGAATATATA
Organism: Sphaeroforma sirkka; assembly: GCA_001586965.3. Lineage (NCBI taxonomy): Eukaryota > Ichthyosporea > Ichthyophonida > Sphaeroforma > Sphaeroforma sirkka. The sequence continues at coordinate 36,094 of LUCW03000606.1, forward strand.
ATAAAAATGCATATGCATACATGTACGTATGCATGCCCATGCACATGCATACATATGTACATACATACATACAAACATATACATATAATACAATATATAAACGCACGTACATATGCACATATGCATATATATATGTATCATATGTATTATACATATATATATATATATATATATATATATATATACATATACATATGCATATATACATATATATATATGTATATATGTATATGCATGCATATATACATACATATGTATGTATATATATATATATATATATATATATATATATATATATATATATATATATATATATATATTAGAAGTTTATCCACCTTAGCCGCGGTGGTTAGCGATGGCAGGTACAGCACACGTATACTGATGTCTGTCCAGAGCCCCACGGTTACTAAATGCGCCCCGTTCTCTGTGAATTGTCCATCCATATCCATCGCATCTGCGCCTGAAGATTGGCAGATGTGAACAGAGTGCGAAAGAGTGAGTGATACACAAGATACTCCCAGATATAAAACCATTCAATAAAAATAAACGTGTTGATTGGACTCCTGTCCTCAGTACAAAATGTACCTTTTGCCCCGGGATATTCAACACCCACCGGCGACAGGCCCAGACACGCGATTTCGTGGTCCATAGTCACACGCTCCACCTCAGTCATCACACCATCTTGGCCTACTCGGAGATACACCAACTCACTCCCCCCCATGGCCAGCACTAGTTGTGAGCTGTTACCAGCACACACGCTGATGCGCACACCGTCAGCGGCTAGCCATTCACAGACCAATTCGCCTGAATCCGTGTCTACTACACGGGCACCGTCGCCGACGACCTGTGTTGTAAATCGCGAAGGTGTGCGGAGGTGCGGGTGTGTATGTAAGCTTGCGGGTCTATATGTGTGCAAGTACTTTCATGTCTGTAACCTCGTATGCATGTGTATGTATGGTTGTGAGTGTATACGTGTGCAAGAGTATGTGGTAAGCTTGTGTGTATGAATATGAAAGTTCGTGGATGTATGTGTGCAAGAGTGTGTACATATGCCCGTAAGCTTGTGTGTATACGTGTATGTAAGTTTATGTGTGTATAAGTGCTGTGTGTGCATGCACATTTCATTTGTGTGTTTTGTATGCGCCCATCGATTTATGTTCATCCGGGGCTCCACAGAGTGGACTAGCTGATTCTTGGTTTTAGGGTTACGATTTGATGCCTCACGCTTTCAATGAGTGTATTACAGAACACGAAGATTTATTAAAGCCCGCAACTATTGCGATATCTACGGTGTAGTGATGATTCTGCACTGTAGGTCAATTTCTATGTCTATGTGCTTACTGAAGACATGACCTACATTTTTTTTCTGTACATTACAAAAATCGGCACATGAATTTCTATGACTATGTACTTTCAGAAGACATGACATATGGTGTCTTCTATTGATACATTATAAACACTTTGTACAGCGAAGAAAATCTCGCGCTCAGACCACAAGCGCGTAGATAGATATGTACATGCGTGTCTGCGAGTACTGTAGTGCCATTGCCCTACCTGCACCAGGAACTTATCCTGCACATTGCCACAGTACAGACTCTGGGCGTCCGCTTTGAGGTCTTCGAGCTCAAACACTTCCATCTCATCCCCCGAGAACCGGATGAACCGCGTCTCGCCTATGAACGCCACGCATAGCACATTGTCCTGTCCCTAATAAGCGTAGCAGAGGTCGATGGGGTATGTTTCAAGTACTATACTCCCCAACGAGTGTGCTTGTGAAGGGCAAATAGGATATTTATTGTTTGTCATAAGCACACCCATCACGAGCTCCGCTTCTAAAGGATGTGCCGATGATATCCACCTGAAACTGAAAGAATAACAACCACCGCGAGGCACATGCTAATCGCTCAGAACACGAAATATCATCCTATCAGCCCAAATGTGAATACACACAACAAGTGATCTAAGTACTTCTGCATAGGACATGTGAGGAAGTATTGTACCTTGGCAGCAGCAGAACCCTCTCTCGCGGGCCACACGCCCTTCACACCACAGATATCCACAGCCGCATGCTCGTAGATGCCAATACCGTTGCGGATAACACGTAGTGAACCTGAGCAAGGAGGGACAACGAATGTTGGAGGATGAGCGACCTTCAATGTATCAATAGCGGCATGAGAAGCTGTTCTTTTATAAGAAGCCGTTAAACGATGTAATGAACAAAATATAGTGATGAAGGATAGATGGAGTCTTGCACACTAGAAGGTATGAACCAAGAAAAGCAAAAGCTCCGAAAAATTTAGAGTACCATAGAATTACTTTCCTGAGTCTAGAGGAGTACATTCCCGGCACAACGAATACCTAATAGATCGAACTACCAGATTATGCTATGTATAAGTCCCACCATATACGTACCGTCTTTGTTGACCCCTGAGCACGTAACGATCTGGCCCTGTCCCTGTCTGTCCCTATCGAGTACAACCAGGTCAACTATGGGTCCGATGTTCATGAACGTCTCCAAAACATCGAAATATCTGCAAAAGGACCATGAGGGAAGTAAATACTTGGTGTATGATGCAACTTCCGAGACTCCCAGGCTACCTCAAATCATCCACGAGATATTGGACATCCCCTTCCATTCAAAGATAGTTCCACAAAGATATATATATATATATATATATATATATAAATAAATAAATAAATAAATATATATATATATATATATATATATATATATATATATATATATATATATATATATATATATATATATATATATATATATATATATATATATATATATATATACATTTTATACATATTATATATATATATATATATACATATATATATATATATATATAATATATGTTTACGTTTACATATGATGCACATACAGGACGCACGTATGTATATGTTTATGCATATATACATATATTACACATATAATATAATAATGTATATTAACATATATATATATATAATATATATATATATATATATATGTACATACATACATAATATATATACATATATATACGTTTATACATTATACATACATATATGTGTCATTATCATAAAGGATTAAAATATGCATAATAATATATATATATATATATATATATATATATATACATATATATATATATATATATATATATATATATATATATATATATATATATATATATATATATATATATATATATGAATACATATGTATTAATATGTAAATATATATATATATATATATATATACGAGTGATGTGTGTACATACATATATATATATATATATATATATATATATATATATATATATATATATATATATATATATGTGTGTGTGTGTATATCTTTACGGGGTCAAGTAGAAGTTGTATTTAACACCCGAGTCTAGCCCTAGGGGAAAAAGCATGCATCAATTTGTAGTTTCGATGTTGTGTACGAGACCACAATAAGAAGTGAGATGCCTGTATTCATACCCTAATGGTTCGGTGTGGATGCCCTTCTGCGAATCTGGTTTAGAGCTGTGTGTAGTGTAGAGTTGGAATATGATTAGAAATCGATTATATATCTCATATATCACAAGGTCAACTTTCAAAGTCGGGTAGAGATAGAATATTAGTTGAGAAAAGTAGAATACAGAGTGAGGAAATTACGTAACGGCCTAGTTTCGATAGAGAGGCCTGTGTGTTATGCGCAGTTGTCAAAAACCTTGCACTTTAATATTATAACATTTATCCTTTATATGTTCGCAATAGCTATTTGAGAGGTGCATTGTGTCCCCTTATTCCTAACTCACAGAAAACGAGTCCGAATTGACTCGTTACCATACATACAAACCCCGCTAGCATGAGTACAAACAATACAATCTCAGGCATACGCAAGACGCAATACAGCTAGTCACTAAGGGCATTGGAAAGCCAGAACAACTTGCGCGTGTGCATACGATTCTATATATGTACATGACATAGACCTGCCAGTATACACACGGTACAACTACATACATGATAGAGATAGGCTTAAACGAACGATCAGCACGGAAGACTATACACAGGATAGCCTCGTACACTTACTAGTCTTGTGTCTTCGATCTGAAGTCGGGCCGCAAGCGGATGAGTTGCGAATCGTTGACGGCACTCCCAATGAATACTGCGAGTCAGAATTAAAGGGGGATTAGCAACCACCGAGTAGGTAATTCGGGTGGAAAAGCTAAATACCAAGGTTAAATACAGGCTAGGAATTATTGATATAGTTCAGATAGAAGGTCTCAACGAGGCACCCGACACTGAACATCCATAGATACTGATGCACAGCACACAGCAGATGCACTCTCATACCACCACCATAGTCTGAGTATGCGTAGTATCTACAAAGCACTACACCCGTGCACAGTTGCAGTGGTACACGCATACCGACATTGTTGTCTATGTACGTCATACACGACGCCCAGGGCGTGCAGCCTATCTCCAGAATGGCGATATTGACTACCTCGTTCGATGCCGAGACGATCAGTTTGAGGACAAACAAAGTTCCGGTATGGTCGCTCAGTAGGAACCTGAATGGGTGGGCCGTATGAAAAATGGACGAGCAGGGTTGTATTTCAGGAAGTAGAACGGGAAAGGATAGAATTCGAGTCTTACAGATGTAGGTTGAGATGGTCAAAGCCTGCTGCAAGGTACGTGCCGATTGCTTAGACCTGATAAAATTCACTAGCTTATGAGCATACATCACGCCAAGCATGACAAATTAGAAGGAACCGCCGACTGTGTGCCGTTGTAGTGAGGTAGTCCTGCAAATTCCGAAATAGCAAGGTCGTCCCGGATACTCGAGTGACTAATCGAGTGTGTGGTAGAATATACACTGTAACATGAGCATTTGGAGCTAGTGTAAGATGATTCACAAGAGCTAGTTTGTATACATATATTTCTTTCAAGTTTGTTCGTTCAGATATCTTGGTAGGGGTATCCATTCTGGTAAGCCAACAGTCGTTCTTGCAATTCGTGCCAAAGTGTCTAGAAGCATTCGTGTATTGTTCGGCTGGGATCAGATTGTGGTGTTGAAGAACACTGCTACGCGGCTGAGGGGATATCGCTTAGACATCGCAACAAAATTTGATCTATCTCTAATCCGATCAAGCATGCCACAACATACAGACACAATTGACACTTCATGCATGCACATGCGTGCGCAGGCGCATACATAAGTACACACCATACCTGGTCTTGTCTGTATCCAAGGCGGTGTACGACGTCATGATGGTATTCTTGATAGCTATTGTGGTGTGGTACTCGCCGTTGTGGTAGGAGATGCTCTGCTCACCAATAACAATAGCACCGCCCACTGGCTCATGCACGGAGATCAACAAGTGGGCCCCAGCTTCTATGTCGTTCTGCGACCACGGGCCATCTCGCATGTCCTTTTCGCGCATTGACATCTCGTACGTTTTGAGGTGCCTGAGGAATACATTTGTATTGGTATGCCCTTCTATTTACGGACCATTCTAATTATAGATTGTATAAAATCGACACCACATAATAGTTATATAGCATACAGATAGTTGAGCGAGTTTGCATGATGGGTACATCCCAAGTCAAACCCTTACCTTGATTCGCGGTGATCTTCGTACAGGATGAGTAGCGTCGGCCTCTGGTACCTGCGCAGAAACGGTACAGATATTGACACAGTGGCCTGGATTAGCAAGAGAAACTTTTCGAGTATGATTCATTAGTCGCATTTGACAGTATATGACTAGTAATATTGAAATTTTCCGCGTGATCAATATCCAGAAGTATGTAGTTCAATCCGTAGTTTGGAACATTGAATATTGTTCGGTTTGTGAACAAATCGCGCTTTCCATTTGTAGAATCTGTGAATGGTCTTCAATCAACATACTTCCAGCAGCAAGACACATTTGGAACGAACAGGCAAATACACGTTACTTCCAGCCACAGTTCGATCATACACAGATCGCAAGCATTTTCTTGCGATACTATCACGCAAACAGTATGAAAGTAGGCAAGCCAACAAAGCAAATCACGCATCGCGTACACATACACACACACACATACATACATACATACAAAATATATATATATATATATATATATATATATATATATATATATATATATATATATATATATATATATATATATATATATATATATATATATATATATATATATATATGTACTCACCCATGCAGGAATACGATATCAATGATTCCAATCTCCTCCAAACGGACATTGTATGCAGTGTCAAAATGGCCCTTCTTGCTTACTGGGATCACCTTGAACACGCCATTGTACATGCGCAACCCAATCATGCGACACAAGGGATCAATCAATCCGAGGATGCCTGCGTCTGCCGGCCTACCCACACGGTCCTGAGAGTGTCAGAAACGATA
>LUCW03000606.1:47500-83388 GCA_001586965.3 Sphaeroforma sirkka
TTATAATTAAAAATTGATTTTTTTTCTTACGTCTACAGATATCATGTTTCACATGCAGCTAAAGTTGTTGATTTGTCCCATGCTGCATAATTATAGGTGAGCGTATCCATCCAGAATGGAGCGCGACCGGTGTACGATACAGATACGTCGGACGCCAGTTGGAGTGCAAGGTGCACCAGGTATATGATATGTATTTCTAGTGATCACTTGCAAAGTGTATGCATACTTACATACAGTATGCGTATTGCGTTTTGTGTGTTCACGTATTAGTTAACGCTACAAGTGTTCGGTTCTGAAGAGTGGCATTGTATGAGTTTTGAACTTGAATGTGTAACTACGTATATATGCAGTGTGTATAAAATCTGTTCTGTGTAAAAATGGGATGTGATTGGGTGATTCTGTGGCTATCTTGGCTTTCTCCTTTGATGATTCAGTTAGGGTGGCCATTATATTACGGACATGGCGACGCCCATGATTCAGTTAAAGCCTCCGGATTATAGTGAATTCAGGCCAGTATCACACACAAGTTTTATTGTTGAGCCAACAACACGCATTATATATGCACACTTGTCCGCATTCGAATTGATTTTGAATATTACACATCTTATGTATTTGTATATTGGCTACTCTCCCTCGCTTCACCCTACAAAAATAAATTTGGCACTCGGATGCATTTATTCATAGGAAGAATTTCATGATTCTGGTCGGCTTCAATTCGGTATTTGGCTTAGTGGATGTGAAATGAAATATATCTAGAATGAAGTTGAAACTCTCGTATGGCATGCACTAATTATGCTTAATCCAAAGGCGCATGCGTTTGGTAGTTTGCAATTTCAGCTCAATACTAGTCTTGTTGGTTGTTAGTATCTCTGCTTCACACGAAAGACTCACCTTCAACTGCAGTCCAACGGAATTTAACTGTGGAGAGCCTGGATGTGCGTACGTGCTCCACAGCCCCGTCGAATACGAGCATCACTACAACTCGTAAGTCCATGTTATAATTGATACACATTTGACTTGTGAAGTAAACTTAGATGCTTGCTTTGGGAACAAGTCCTGTCAAAACATTCTCATTTGTACTCATATACGCCATAATCTGTTAAAAACTACCAGTTCCTGTGTATCAGATCTGAATATATTATTTTTCTGAATGTCCTGCTAATCTCGTAATGAAACCTTTTCTCTGAACAATATCATGGTTTTCTACGCAGATCACACGTTCATGTCTGTAGCGCGTGTGGCCAAAGTTTGCCTTCCGAGAGGGTACTGGAGTTGCACATTTCCGAGACACACGATCCATTCTTCAAGGTGCTCAAATTGCGACAACCTATGGTATGTAATGGCCATCTACAGTTACGTGGCTTGTGCATGTGTCAGGGTAAATACTGCTTCTGGTTATTGTAAATTCTCTTGTTCATATATAGAGTAATGTGGCCCTTGTAATATCCGCTCTTAAATAATTTAGCCCCATCAACAACTACATCGTGCACCTTGTGCGCATAGTAAAAATGATCCATCACCCATATATTCTCCAGTTTGTCGACACAACCGCGTATGTATGTTTTTTTATTCGTGTACGGTCTTTAAACATTTGACAAAAGTACTTAAGGTGGAGATGGCGAGGGCTGGAAAGATAAATTTTGAGCGTATGAGATGTCTTATCTTAAGCATAGATTTGCTGTATCTGCGCCTGTTGCTGACGCCGTAGTTTTCTGATGCTATACATTCTTCACCCGCATGAGAAGGTGCATCACGTCAGTAACTTTGAAAATTAATTACTTCTTCTTCTACATGTCACAGTATGAATGTTTCATAGAAGGCTGTGCACTTCAATTTATGGCTGAGAATGATCGACGGCAGCATCTCGTGGTCACGCACCAATACAGTTTCAATTGCTTGGATTTTTAACAGATCAGAATAAGCTACTGGCAGGCGGTGCTCTGAAGCTCTGAATTGCAGGTGTAAATAAACCAGAATTGGTTGTCCGGTCAAAATAAAAAACTGGCTCATTAGATATGTTATTATTGCTTTCTATCGGCGTAGTGCCTGCAGGGACCTTGTGCGTCAAAGAATACACGCCCTCTTTCATGTAAGTTACTTTATATCCCAATCGACGGTTTTACCTTTTTATTAAATGATAGTTAGGTGCATACAAAGCTTTCTGCAATTCCTGAGGATTTTCTCAGCGCGACTCTATTCTAGGCGATAATTACTGAGCATTCTACAAAGTAATAAGAATGGACCTATTGGCTTTTGTATAGAACATGACGGCTGGAATTTTTATTGGTAAATGCAATCAGACGTGTTTTGATCTACCGATGATGTGTAGGCGTGTAGTTGCCACATACAAAGTAGAATCAAATACACTTCTATAAAGATTAAATATTCGTTGGACTATGTAATTGAGGTCCGAACCGTCTATAATTGATACTGAACAACCGATGAAATGTTCCGTCGTGCTCCGAGCATCAGTCGATTTATACACTGGGTCATCGGAATGACTATGAAGCATAGATCGGTTGGTTGCGCGCAACCTGGTCTGAAACTCTTGCAACCCGTTGTCGATTGTGATGGTCTGCATGACGGTGTGGGCTTGATGTACTATCGCGGACCGCATCGCTATCAGTACGAATAGTGAATCAACAAATCGTCCAATGTTCTTGAAACAGGCTCTAATTTATCTGTCGTAGTTGCCATCATCGGTGCTGAGTTCCATATCCGTGTATCGCGTCTTAAATGTCATAGGGGGTGCTTTGTCATCGATTTGATACAATCCGAACTTGACCTTTTGGAAGTCTTGTATGTGGTACTCGCCGATATCATTTTTGGCACTGATTATGAGGTCACCATCCAGGTCCATAACACTGATATCAAAATAGGATTCTGATCCATAAGAGAATCGGATCTCTATATCCAGCCATTGTTCCCATTCGTATGGAATAATAACTTTTTCAAACAACTCACGGCTTGGGGACCAGAATACTAAGTCATTATCATCAGAAAATCCCAAGACGGCATTCGGGTTATGATCGTCGAATAGCTGGAATGCATGCAAGGCACAACCTCCAGTATCTATCTCGTTTTCAGTTCTAAATTTGAATCGGATTACAAAATCGTGATCCTCTTCATCCGAAGTGATTTGGTAGGGAAATTCGCTCCAATCTCCGCTTGTTATCTCATTGCGAGGCCTATCAGAATCGCCAGCACCATTGGTGTCCACAGGATCAAGTATAACCTGAATCACTTTCGTGTTCAATTGATCATCTTCTAGATAATAGTAGTGTTGAAAATCATGCTCTTGATACTCATCCTCTTCTATAAGCCCGCGTGCTGCCATAAAGTCATCTATGGTAGAGTCATCTCTTCGTTTGATTGTTGCACCCCAAGCAACACTGCTATACGAACAGGCAAGGACACTAAATATCGCAATGGTATTTAAAAGCATGTTTCTTGGATATTGGTTTGTTATGATCTGTAATTCCTCACACACGAGCGCTATATATACCTATCCCGTAGGACGTAGTATATCCCTTTGACAACTCTTTTACATGTTTTAAAACTGGCTATATGATTATTTTGCCGAGCGACAAGCGAACTGTTCATTGTTCATTGAAACGTCACCGGCTCACCGCACGCTAAAAAAAAACAAAATGCCACAGACAATCGTGTCATTATCCATCATGATGGGATTTCGAGGCTATTTGGCGTGCTAAAAGTAAACAATCAATCACCATCTAATAGATTGCGATTGATTGTTTAGAATGCCAGATCATCATAGCATTGGATATGATGGCTTTTCGAAACCGTTCGGCATTCTCAACATGTCTAATAAAAAAATACATACATACTGATCAAATATATATATATATATATAAATATCTTTTACTTGTCTAAATATCTTATTTAGAAGGCTATTTTTTAAAAATATGGTTGTGTGCCATTGTTTTTTTGTTTTTTTTTGTGTTTTTTTAAAGAAACACAAAAACAATGCCTCATTAACTGTCTATTTTTTATTTTTAGTACGCTATGCACAAAACCACATTTTATAAATACATAGCGTTCTGAAAATAGAAATAGGCAAATATTTATTGACCACACAAGGAACACATGCCTTTTCCTTTTACTTTTTGTTTTTCTTAAAAAACAAAAACGAAACAGATAAGCTTTTCTATGGCAAATATTCTTATTTTAACTGCGAGTAGATTTATTTTTTGTTTGAAATGGGCAAAAATGTAAAGGACTGAACGTCGAACTTCAGTCGGTCTTTATATTTAGAACGTTTTGTTCTGTTTATTAATTTTAAAAAACAAAAACAAAATTTTTATCAGCCTTCAACTATAGCCCTCTACAGTATTTAAATTGAAGTTAACATTGAACACTTCAACATGTGGGGGAAAATGTTTTGTTTGGAGTTTTTTGTAAAAACATTCCCACCCGCCCATATCTAGAAAAAAAAAATACAATTATCACAAGAGCGTCATAATTTACTATTTGTTTTTTAAAAAAATAGAACCGTTTTTCTGTTTTCACTCATAATTTTGACCTAAACTTCAAATTCGTTATATTGTTTATCATTGTAAACAAAAGCAAAAAATATTTTTTCTTAAAAAGGATAAAATATAAATATTTATTTACAACGATGAACACTTCGCTCAGTGCAACATGCAGACTGCAGACACAACGACGAATAGTAAATAAGGTCTGGATATGTACCATGCATATTTACTATATAATTGCCAAAAAAAACCCCCAAATATGTACATATATCTATTGTTTCTAAACAAAAGGTATTTTAAAGCAAACCAAACCAAACTGAGCAAGCTGCCACAAGGCAGTTGAAGGCACCCGCACAAGCACATTAGCACAGTCGCATACATACGTGCCATACGATTACACTGTCACACTGTCCGCCACGGAGCGGAGTGTCACTCACCGCTCATCACAGTCATCAGTCATCAGTCACACTCACTGACTCACACAACGAACACGGGGTGAGTAGATGAGCAGCTGGGCAATAAACAATGCCGACATTTGGGCAAACGACATGTTTGTCATATTTATTGTCCATTATGATGTGAACAACATCATTGATGTTAGATGTCATATATGTCATTGCCTAATGACACCACCTGGACAATTTTTGTCGCGTCGCTATTGATATTTTTACCAACCCCCATCAGCTATTAGCGCCTGATGAGTAGGCTGCCGGCGCCATCTCCAACTCTACTGACTACAGCTATCCTCATTACGTTTTCCGTTAAAACGCAAAAAATATCAAAATGTGTTTACGTTCAAAGTTTATCCTAAATACAGTCCCTATAGGTTTACAAATAGGTACTTTTTTGAGGCGACCTAACTACCACAAGTTGTCCTATTTTTCACTTTTGTGTCAGTTGTGAGTAGTTTCAAATCGTCTCTTCATTGAAAAAAGTCAATTTCTCGAGTGCAAATTCGGAAAAATTTCATGGTCGATTTGCCCCCGAAATACTTTAAACTTTAAAACGCCTCAAAAATAAAACTTTTTGTGTTTACGTTCGAAGTTAATCGCATATAGACAAAACGTATTGAGCTTAGACTACAGTACATGTAGTGAGATGTTCTTTATTCTACATAGTATAACATTTAAAAAGAAAAATGTTTATTTCAAAACTAAATAGTGACACTCTCATGACTCATCTCGTAGTAAATACTACATATATACATAGAGAGCCTACTCGTCTCTTAGAGTAGAGGAGAGAGAGAGTATGTTGAGACTCTACTGAGTAAAAGACTGCAGTGCCTACGTACTGCCCTTAGGCCTCACGCCTTCACCCCTTACCCCTTAGCCCCCCCAGGGCCCCAGGGCCCAGGGACAGCCGGGCAGGGCGGCAGGCCGGGCAGGGGCGGCCCACGCCCCAGACCTCCCCCCTCAAGTCCCCAACAGGAGTTGACTGACTGTCACTCAGTCTGACACTGAAGTTCTGCGGTGTGACTCTGTCTCTCTTTAGTAGAAAAGCAACCTAAACTACACCTTGTGCTTGCATGCTTTGCAAATGGCAATACTTACATACTACGCATCTCTACTACAGCAACACTAATTTCCAACATACTTTAGTTCACTATAACGTGGAGTTACAAGATAATGCGAAGCAACGCATACTCTACACGCTGCATCTAAATCAAAATTGTCTAGTTCCTCGTTGCTCATTTTGTTGTCCTTAAACTTCCTCACGAGTTCGTACTTCTTTTCACGAGTAAGAGATCGAATCCGGTTAACGATTTTCCCTGCAATGCGGTGTCCATCGAACAGGAATATGGGTGGGTGAGTGGAACTTCCTCAATCTATGATCAGATTCAGGCATCCCTCTATGTTTAGCAAGGAGGAGTCGCAGTCATCATACACCACTATACTTCTCGCATGCAGCGATAAGTGGGTATGTATAAGGAACGACATATCAATTCCAATACTACCCGATTCATCATTACCGTTTAGTTCAGTCATATACGGGCGTACGAAGCTCATAAGATCTTTGACACCCATGCTGTACAAAGTTGATCTCGCCTTCTGATGGTAAAAAGTGGGACTTAATTGTGTCGTATGAGAAATCGGATGTGCTCACTGGAAAGAGCGTAGTCTAATTAGGCTATACAGTGCTACGACCCACATCGTATGCGTGTTAGGAAGCGATACTAGCTCTGTAAAATTTATATTATACACTGTCTGTCACGGGTCATAACGTATTTTTTTAATACAATATTTAACCAAAAAAAAAGCTTTTGCTGGTTATAGCATATACGCCGGGCGATATCTGTATTCTAAGAATGCTATGGCCAGACCCCTCTCTTGTATAATTAACACATAATATTGAGAACTGACTTTAAGCTTCATAGCGTGAGCATCGAACCAAGAGTATGATTTACTTGTCTGTACGGTTGAGCTATTTTAGGGACAAAAGGCACGTAAAAGCAGATTGTTATAGAATTTACATTTTTGGGCATTTGTCAGGATCAAGCGAAGGCACATTGGTATGAGATCATACAACACTAATGTTCGACCTAGGGGCTCTGTACGTCACTATATGTGCAATTGTGCATACTCTTTGGTATAATAATACTTATCTAAAAAAAACTAGTTCGGTATGTACAAGCGTTTGGAACTTTTGTGTGTGTTTGTGTATTTATACACATGCACATATACATATTATATATGGAGATAGACATAATCGTATTCATATATATATGTATAAAATATATATATATATATATATATATATATATATATATATATATATATATATATGTATGTATATGCATTGTTATGCATATACACATACATGCACATGCCTTATATATATATATATAATATATATATATATAATATATATATAATAATGCATGTATTACGTTAATGTATGCATACATGCACATGTTATATATATAATACGTTTTGAAGATATATTTTTTTATTCATATATATATGGAAATAAAATATATATAAATATATATATATATATAAATGTATGCATGTATATATAATATGTAATTATGTATTGTAATAATAATATATATATGTATATATATATAATAATAATATATAATACATAATAATAATGCATGGATGCATGCATGTGACATACATGTGATTGTTGTGTATATATGGATGCATGCATGTAGCATATATGTTTATGTATATAATAATATTGCAATGTATGCATGTATATCTGTTATATTTGGATTTATATGTTTATGTAATATGTATAATATATATATATGTATATATATATGACATAGCATATTATAATATGTAATAATAATATATATTGTATATATATATATATATATATAATATAATATAATATATATATATATATATACATATGATGATGATGATGTTGTGTATGTATGTAAAATTAATATATATATATATATATATATATATATATATATATATATATGTATGCATATGTATGTATACATTGTGCGTTTACACATATACGTATACATATTTATTTCATATATATATATATATATATATATATATATATATATATATATATATATATATATATATATATATATATATATATATGCGCCAATTACGTCAGCGGTTGTGGGTTTTAGCGGTAGATAGTTGAATACTCTTGTACGATTGTACATGTTTGCTTGTGCTACTCGACCTCGCTGGTTGGATGTAGATTTTGAAAGTTTTTTACATCACCTGAGATCACCTGACAACTAACGGCGAAGTTGCTCACAATCCCTATTGTTCTGCCTTTTATTCGTGTTCGATAAAGATACTCGTGAGGTGTGAATGCTGGCTCTGAAGAGGAGTACTGCGCGAGTTTTAAATTTGGAAGTGTAGCTGTGTATATATGTTGTACATACACGAAAAGTTATAATCTTAAGTCATCAACACCCAAGTCCGCATTATTTTTTTAGTATTACACACCTTATACAAAACCGCATGTAGGCTTTCCCCGTACTCGAACACAATTATTCCCATAAGAATATCCTGACTCAAATGTGCGTCGATTCGGTATTTGATAAATGCAGTTGTCGTAGTGGATGTGAAGTGAAATATCATGAGATTGGAGCTCAAACTAGGGATCTGCACCTGTTGCTCACGCATACGTCAGTTTTCTTATGAGATACATTCTCTCATCAACATCCATCAAATCGCACTAGCAAAGCCAATATTCGAATTTTGAATGTATGTGTAGCAAGCTTATTTATCACGGGCGGGGCCGCAACAGATAAAGCATATTACGTCAATAACTTTGAAGTCTAATTACTTCTACCATGTTTCACAGAAGGTTGTGCACATAAAATTCATGTCTGAGAATGACCGACGGCAGCATCTCGTGGTCCCGCACCAATAATCGGCTTGGATCGGTGACAAATCAGAATAAACTACTGGCAGGCGGTGCTCTGAACCTCGAGTGTAAATAAACTAGACTGGGTTATCCAGTCAAACTATCAAACCTGCTTTTTCGTGTACGATATTGATGCTGTTTATCCGCTTCTTGCCTCAAGTGCGTCAACGAACACACGTGCCCTTCCATGAAAGCTACTTTTCCCTTGACCTCTTTTCCCCCATTAGTTGATGCATCAACTGATTTATTTAGGGCTTTCTGCACTTTCTGGGCCGTTTTTCGACGGGACTTTATTCTGAGCGTGCGTGCATACCGAGCTTTCTATGAAACGAGAACGAATGGATCTATAACTTTTTATATAGAACATGCTAGTTGATGATTCAATTGGTTAATTCAATCAGGCGTGTTTCGATCTGCTGATGTTTTGTATATGTGTGGTTGCCACATAAAGGGGAAGCAAATACACTTGTACCAAAATATACACGTTCGTTGAATTTTGTAAGAGATGTTCAAATTATCTGTTCGAACTATCTTTGATTGATACTGTACAGAGTATGGAAAGTTTTGACAGAATATTCGTGCAACGGACTTCAGTCGACATATAGAGCTGGGGCATCAAAATGACTATGAAACATAGGTCAGCTATTGAATTTATATAAATGTATAGTGTTAGGATGCGCACAAGCTGATCTGACATCGTTGCAGACCGCGGTGGAATGTATTGGTCTGCTAGACGGTCTTGACTTGATGCAAATATATCGCAATCGCATCGCTAACCGTATGAATAGTTTGTCAACAACTTGCTCGAAGTTTCCTAAAACTGGCTTTAATTCTATCTGTAGTAGTTGCCATCATCGGTGCTGAATGCCATATCCGTGTATCGCGTCATGAATGTCATAGAGGGCGCCTTTTCGTCGATTTGATATAGTCCGAATTTAAGTTTTTGGAAGTCTTGGATATGGTACTCGCCGATATCGTTTTTGGCACTCTTCATAAGGTCACCATCTAAATTCTTTACGTTGATGTCAAAATAGCAATTACTTCCATAAGAAAATCGGATCTCTATATCTAGCCATTGTTCCCATTCGTATGGAATAACGACTTTCTCAAACAGGTCGCGGCTTGGGGACCAGAATACCAAGTCATTATTATCAGTAAAGCTCAATACAGCATTCGGGTTGTGGTCGTCAAATAGTTGGAAAACATGCAGGGTGCTACCGTCAGTATCTATTTCGTGCTCAGTTCTGAATTTAAATCTGATTACAAAATCGTGGTCCTCCTCCTTCGAGGTGATTTTGTAGGGGAAGTCGCTCCAATCTCCGCTTGTTATCTCATTGCGAGGCCTATCAGAATCGCCAGCCCCATTAGTGTCGAAAGGATCGAGTATAATTTTAATCACTTTTGTGCTCAGTTGACCATCTTCTACATAGAAATAGTGTGGAAAATCATGGTCTTGATACGTACCCTCAGGTATAAGCCCACGGGCTGACATAAAGCCATCTATACTAGAGTCATCACTTCGTTTGATTGTTGCACCTAAAGTAGCGCCGTACAAACACGCAACGAGACTAAGCGCAATATACTTCGGAATCATGTTTTGTGGGTGAATTTGTTTTTCTTTTTGTGATCTACATGCTTCCGAGTGAACTCTATATATGCCGTACCGGCGTAGTAGATTGTCTTTTTCAGTTACGAGCGGACAGTTCATTGTCCATCGATCGCAAATCATAAAAGTACAAAACGCCACAGAACTGTCAACAGATCATTATTCAATATGATGGTTACTCGTCTCTCGAAGCCATTCGGTATTCTCATCAACCAATCGCAGTGTTGTACACTATTCTGAAGAAGAAGAAACAGTTATACTTTTGCTTCACGAGGTGAGCCGGTGACACAGTCACGAGTGTCTGAGTCTGACAGTACATATTCAGGTGACCGGTGAGGCGGTGACCCGTGAGTACGTGACAGAGCTTTGTTTGTTGGCTGTGATATTAATAAAAAAGAAAATAAAAATTATATTATATCATACAGCACGAAAAATACTCTCTGGCAAAATACATCAAGGGGTATAAATTAGTTGATTGTTTGAAAAAGTGAAAATACTGAAAAGTACTAAAACGATGAATGGCAAATCAAAACTTATAAGTAAAATATTGATAAACAAATAATTATCTACTTCGGAAGAGTAAAGAGTATGAAAAATTAATTGTCAGATACGTAATTACAATCACCACAGTTTGTATTTGTTTTTTAAAACCAAACCAATGTAGCTGGACCATGTCCCCAGGGCGGGCAGGGCAGGCTGACCTCAAGCTCTAAACTCACTAAAGCCACTCTAAAAGCACACATGAATATTTGTCATAGCTTTTTTTTTTAAATATGGGTCCGCACCCCCCCCCCCCCCCTCACCCAGGACATGCACTCCCCCCCCCCCTATCACCGACAAAGGGGGGGGGTCCCAATGCTAAAAGTTAAATATTTTAATAAAAAAAGAGAAAGAACAACAGCCTGCACAGTTCTACTGTCGGTGACTCGGTGGACCATGTTCGTGGGTGTGGGGCGTGGGCATGGGGCTAAGCTCAATACGTTAAAAGTTGTAACTTATTATGCCTCGAATAAACAATAAAAAAAGTTGTAACTTATATATCTCGATAGTACACTTCCATGTATGATAGGTGTATTTTTCAGGTCACTCAGGTGCCAGTTGTCACAACTGAAACGCTCAATCTCTTTTTATTGCCTATTATCATTTTCGTGGCCTAAAATTTTCAACGATCGGACAGCTTATTAAGTGCAGTTTCCAAAATAACTTTGTAGATGATTTGTCCTAAATAAAAGTTATAACTTTTAAAAATCAAAAAGTTAACTTTAAAGTTGGATCTTATATTCCGTATCCCTATAACTTATTGAGCTTAGGCGTGAGGTGTGGCCGCGTGGCCGCGTGGCCGGGGCCACTCCCCTAAGCCATAAAATCTACATAGCAAGCTCGGTCTGTACTCGATGCAAGTTCCCAATGCATACCAGGAGCCCGCCGGGCACCGGGCCCACATCATGCCACATGGGAATTGGGATATGGGTGTCATGAAACAATACCCAATGGCCACTACCCATTCCCAGTAACTCCAAGAAGCCTTGTGATGTATTTTTGCTAATCTTTTTCTAAAACAACCCCAAATTTAAAAATAATCAACAATAACGCCTGTTTTTTTAAAAACAAAACAATCATATTTTATTATTGGCTTGTAAATAGATATTGTTTTTTTTTAAACAAATACTTGTACAGTAGTATGACTCATATCGCCAACGCCCAACGATGAACAGTTGAACATTGAACACCCAGAGACCCAGAGACCGGGAGTACCAAACTCATGCCAACACATCGACGAATAAATAGTAAATACTACTCTGGTCCTGTTTTCTTTTCAAATAAAAACAAATACTAAAAATAAGTCATATAAAATTTATTATGATTTTCAAAATATTATCAAAAGAGGATTTATTTTATCCCCAGAGGAAACTCAAACTATTATGTTGTCTATTTTATTAGAATGCTATGATTTGTTTTTTTTTTGCTTTATGTTTTTTTGTATATTATAGAACAAGAAAACAACAACAACAAAAAATATATATACATATATATATATATATATATATATATATATATATATATATATATATATATATATATATATATATATATATATATATATATATATATATATATATATATATATATATATATATATATATATATATATATATATATATATATATATATATATATATATATATATATATATGCATATATATATATACATATACATATATATATACGTATATATACATATATATATATATATATATATATATATATATATATATATATATATATATATATATATATATATATATATATATATATACATATACATATATATATATATATATATATATATATGCATATATATGGCATATATATATGCATACATACATACATATATATGCATATATATATATATATATATATATATATATATATATATATATATATATATATATATATATATATATATATGAATTGGTGTATGAGTATGACACATTGTCACTATTTATGACTGGATGGCGCCTGGCTCATGGCTGCCACTTGCATAATATGTAAAGTCCGATAGCACTGGAGGTCGGTACGGGAAGTACCGAACCGACAATGATCAAAACAGTGATTAACAGCTGATGAGAGCAAAGAGAGATTGACAGGTAGGGAGAGTAGAAGTTGCGGGAGACATACACCATATTGTAGTTTACATTGGTGGACCTCTCCGTAGGTATGCATTGAGAGTGTTATAAAGAGAGGACACTTAGGGTTGGATAGTTGGTCATGCTAGAGACGGATAGGAGAAGCGGAAGTCAACGAGGGATGCGACGAAAAGTCGTGAGGTGAGCCAGCCTAGGAACTATCTGGAGGAGTTGACTGAGACGGGAGAGGTAGCAGCTAAGGAAGAAAAAAGAAGTAACACACTACGGTGCCCGAGCATTCAACTAACGAACTCGGAGGCACAACCAATAAACTGAACGTTGACTATCATACTTTCGTGTGTTAGGATCTACCAATATTTAAATATATAAAGATTCACATGGATTTTTTTTGTTCTCTCAAATACTATGTGAGAATTGAGTACAGAATATTAACAATTTCGCACACACCGACACGGCCAGGCCGCCGCTCTAAGCCTCTCAGCCCTCGGGTCTCAAGATATTTTGAAGCATCGTGATCGCGAATAAGTGTACTTCGTATTGACTCATTTGAAAGAAAAAGTACATAGATTTGATCTTACAACGACATCGGTGTGATATCGCTGCAGATTTTTCCGCGGACATGTCCTTCTTCCCGTTCTTGCTTGCGCAGCCAACCAACGGTGTGCTTTCCGGCAGACTAGCTTCAGATTTCCAGGGACATCACAATACAAGTGTGAATCCCAACCTAGTATCAGATATCGTTTTCAACGACATTCTCATCCACGCTAAGTCGAGGTTTGTGATAAGCATCCACAAGATTAAACTACTCGGATGTTAGTGCAAGCCGTCAAAAGATTGCACCTACATATGCTTTTCCATTTTTGTGAGGTGTCATGTAAAGTTTTGTCGCGGACCCATTGGCCGTTGTGCTTTTATTCTCTCCTCCCCACAGGTTCCTGATCCCACCAGTACATGTACACCTCACCACCGCTGCTGTCATCGTCATGTCGGGTATCACACCTTTCGAAAATCTTTTTTTTTCTGCTCGGCCTCAGCAGGTGGTCGAATATAGATATGCTAACGCGACCGCGTTATCGCACCTGCCACTCGGGCCACTCGCATCCTTCTTCAGCTTCTACGAACTACCGAATGATGGACAAACTCAACAGAGTCCATAAAAGAGTGTCGACTTGCGGTGTATGTGTTTGGGATTAAACTGAAGTGTGTTATGCATTCACGATTGAATTGATGATTCGCAACCCGTTTATGTATTTGCATATGACAGGATGTCATAGTGAATAATTGCGAAGTTTTGCTATAGAACTGTCGTAATATACCGAAACAAATCTGTATTTTTTTTTGAAGTCAAGTTCCTCACGAGTGAAGACTGAACAATAAATATATTCAATTACAAAGGCAAGTTTCAAATTTTCAGGTTTAATTCTATTTTAAAATATGCAAGTTTCGTTGACAATCCCTTTGCTCTCTCTTCACAGCCGCAGGTACATATGTGAGTAACTAATATTCATAACTGGTTATATATTTATGTAGAAAGTATATGTTTATAATACCCTGTTCCGTAAATTGATAACATCGTCGCGTAGATAGGTTTTGATATGCTTTTGACATGTGCAAACTATATTGTGCATACTATTGTCCAAAAAGTTCTAAGTATTTAACATGATTGACTTCAGCAGCGCAAAAACATCAGCATTGTAGTTCGCACATGATATCCTTGCAGTTCAATATAAATGCAACAATTCAGTGCTGAACAAGGCGTATTCGATTTACTCAGAGGTGTCCAGTTTATACGATCCCGAGTACTCACTCTTATACCATGCAACCTCAAGAACGTGATCTGCTAGCTCCTCATATATACCGCACCTTATATTCCAAGCAATATAATATGAAATGCTAATACAGAAGTGCCATGACTGAAAAAATGTATTAAATAGGCCTCAATGCTGAAGCTCCCGACGCTTTGGTGTAGCTGATATATAAAAGTCGATCCGACATGTAATTTGCAACTTAGTCTGCTCCGCGAGTGTGTTTCGAACTCACACAGCAAGGGCTAGTGCCACAAACTGCACTGTTTAGTAGTCACATAGCAGCTAGCATGGCCGTAGGTACAAGATAACGATTCGGACAAAGATCGCCAAAGAGCAAGTGCGCCTTTTTTATAGTGGGCAACCAGTATGATCCCATTCAGCATGCACTGCTTGTATTAATATTTTGCATAGTTGATTTTAATAGTAAGCAGTGAGCAACTATGTCATATCGAGAGCCTGGAAGAAAACTGATAAGTGATATATATTTTGACGTACTAAGCGGGTTCTCTTCTAAAGTGCTAATATCAGATAAAGCAGTAAAACACACAAATAATTGCGGCCTATTTAGTGCTCTGGTGTGTCAAATCGTTTTTTTTAAACAAAAAAAAAATACCACATGTGTTCAATCACTTCAGTGAGTTCACATGATTCAATGCCTTTTTTTTTCAAAAATATAGAAGAGCGATATAAAAAGTGAAGTTAAATAGTGAACTGAGATTATTGCGTTGTCGACAGTGTTACCATGACAACATGAAAAATTTGTTATCAATTCAGGAGTTCACTGGTTCAGCAGAATTGTTGTCTTTAGGAAAAGTATGTACATACCTGTAATAACGTACTATTTTTGTTTGGTTTTTGTTCTTTTTCTCTCTTTTATAATATGAGAGTAATGCCTCGTACTTTGCACAGACGAATATGGCATACGGTGGCATGCAATTCTACAGCGGACAAGAGCGTCACGTAGAATATTTGAATGCTACGGGAGTTCGTAAATTTTAACAATTGTCGACTGTAGGATGTTGTGGGCTTTCCGAACAATTCGATATAGGAAGCAGTATCTATATATAATCGTCTTGTGCGTAGGCGTTGTAGCATATAACGTACTGAGGTGTGGGAGAAAGTACTCGTTATTTACACATTTTAGGCCGTTCTCCTCTAATATCATAAGGAGCGAAAAAAGTGTTTATCCTATAACGGAATCAGTAAATAACGATGGTGATTTTGGGTTCATTCCTTATCCAAAGGCCACATATGACCCTGGGAATGCGTTCCTCACAAATGAGTGCCTTGCAGCGATTGCGAAGTTAAACCTCCTGGATCCCAATTCTGCGCGTATTATGCATCAAATGTGTATAGCTAATGCTACCATAGCCACTGACCTCTGGGCGGATGCCTATTACGTAGGCCTTGTCAGTCGGTATGGGTTCTGTTGGTAACATGTCATATTAGTAGCTAGTAGTATCCATGTCTTGTATGCGTACTATTCAATGAAGAACACTGCTTATGATATACATGGCGATAGAAAGATCCCCTAAAAACTTTTCATTTTTGTCCCAGGAGAATGACATATATACTCTCTGCAGCTGGTTTTCCGTTAGAGATGCATAGTTCTGTTCAAGACTATACCATTTCCGAACAAATCGTAGCGGTTTCCAGCTGATCGCATGTAGTAATATATTTTTTTCCAGCTTTGTAGCGGTCTGTAAATATCATAGGTATGCTATATTTGTACCGACTCAATAGTTCTGGCAAACCCCGGCATGTACAATTCTTTAAAAACAGCTTCACTGACAACAGTTCTGAATTGGCAATTTTTTGAATTCACGCAAATATCTAAACATATACACATTCAAACACACACGAACTCACTCACACACACACTCTCTCTCTCTCACACGCTTTTTTATATATATGTATATATATATATATATATATATATATATATATATATATATATATATAATATAATATATATATATATATATATAGACATATATAATTATATATATGTGTAATATATATATATATATATATATATATATCTTATATATATATATGTATATATATGTTGTTATATATATATATATATATAAAAAATAATATATGCACGCACATAACATATAATAATATGGCATATATGTATATACATGTATATGTGTGCATATGCATATATACATATAATATATATATATACATATAATATATAATAATAATAATATATATACATATAATATACATAAAATATGCAAGCAGACGTTTACCAAACAAAACCGGACACATGTAATGCTTTTGCATACACACAAAAAAAAAAATCGTATGCATGCAATGTATGTATGTTATGCATTAATACATATATATATAATAATATGTATATATTACATATTGCCAATAATGTATATATATATTATATACATATAATAATAATTATTAATAATATATATATTAATAATATTATACATATGCACAATATAACATATGTATGTGTATACGCATGTATGCATGTAATGTGTATATTATATATATATCATATATGTATATATATGTACAATATATATAACATATGCATACATATATAATATAATAATACATACATATTTTATGTATGCATGCGTGCATACATACATTTTTTTTGCACATCCAAATGGACATATATACATATATACATTATGTATACATATATATGTGCATATATATGTATATAGCATACATATTATATATAATAATATA
The DNA here is from genome assembly GCA_001586965.3 of Sphaeroforma sirkka. Lineage (NCBI taxonomy): Eukaryota > Ichthyosporea > Ichthyophonida > Sphaeroforma > Sphaeroforma sirkka. The sequence continues at coordinate 65,142 of LUCW03000606.1, forward strand.
ATATAATAATATATTATATATATTATAATAACCAATTATATATATATTATTATATATATTATATATATAGCAATAATAATATAATAGCCAATATTATACATATGTGTACGTGATGTGTGTTCAATATTTTGTGTCGTCGTGTGTGTTTTGTATTATATATGATATAAATTTCTGCACATGCATGTATATATTGGATGGATAAACATATATATATATAGCCATATATATATAATATATATATATATATGTTCCTATGATATATACGTTTATGCACACATATATAATCATCCGTGTATATCGCCATGTTTTTTTTTGTGTATATATGATTACAAATTTCTGCACATACATATGCATGTATGCATATATACCATACACATATATATGTATACATAATATATATAATATATATATATATATATATTATATATATATATACGTATATATGTTACTATCAATGAATATATACATATACGTTTACATATGTATACATACATATATATATATATATATAATATATATATACATATATATGCATATGTATGTATCTGCATACATACACACACACATATATATATATATATATATATATATATATATATATATATAATATAAATATATATATATATATATATATATATATATATATATATATATATATATATTGTATATATATATATATTAACATTCCTATGTATATATACATACACACACACACACACACACACATACATATATATATATATATATATATATATATATATACAATTCTGTGTGAGAACTGCTCTCTACTCACAGACTAGTATACAAATTTTAGTTGTTCAAATAATGAGTAATCCGGAATGTACGTATCCTTACTTGAAGCAGCCGATGTATATTGCTACTGGGAGACTTCATGATTGTTATTGACATTAACGGAAAAATGTCACGATTTGACTCAATATAAGGAAGAGATCTGACTTCTACTGGGTCTGCAGGGGTTTATGCCAATAATGGATCTGAACGAGATGTGGGGCGCTACAAGTTTTCGCACTTTGGCAAGGTATCACAGGTTGTCAGCAACCTTCCAGTGTGTATGCTTGAGTAGCCAGCATGATCACTCGTCATTCATACTGAATACAACTGCCAAAATGTTCCTTGCGTATAATGCGATATTCTGCCGTACTAGGCTCGCGTGATGCACTGCCTGTCTTTTATGCGGCCCATATTGAATGTGTGCTCAAGTGTCTGATATCGTCTGCGCTGACGCAAATTCAAGTCGCGTGCATACGTTTATGTTTCCTCATATGTGATACAAACTATTCTCATGACGGTGACGACTGTTATTTAAGGACACGAGCGTTACGTGGTCAGACTCCAAACCGGAGACACACTGCACATCTCTACTGATTAGGCTTGAACACTGTGCGGTCTGCGCTAGTTTCTGTATTAAACTGTGCATTTCACAATGCTATCGGCCAGTCATAACTTTGATGCCTGCCCTTTTGCCATGCATGCCTCAGCTACACGGCGCTGTCTCGTACCCCGCAGTGGGCAGTCCAGAAGCCAAGGTGCGCCTGGCTTACGTAATCATGATACACGACGCCATGTCCCTCCTGGGTATTCAGGAAACGCTGGACATTGTGTATGAAACTAAGCATCTCTTTGTGGTCCATGTAGACGCTGATACCCCCCGAAACTTTGTGGACTTTGTGACACAATACTATGAGGTAAGCTGGGCTGCGTAGTTGGGCGATGTGCTTGCAGTGCTACGAGTGCTCGTCATTTCAAATGCTCTCGTCAACGCCACCGAAGAAATATGGCGCAGTATTCACTCACGTATCTAGCACAGACCTTGAACGTATAGATCTGTCCTGAATGGCGCTATGTAGGTATTTGCCTCGCGTGTTCGTATCAAACAATTTTAGAGCAAAACGTATATCTACACTGAGGGATGTATACGGGTATAACTTAATTTACGAGTTTGCCTATGAAAGTTTGTTGCCCATTTGACGTATCAAAATAAACAATTTCAAATAAATAGTTTCACCATCTGTCAGCAGTTTAAGTTTGTAGTCCAGCACTCACTACAATTTTGACATGATCATGATATTTCGACCTGGTCGCAGTTGAGTTTTTTTATCATACATACGCAAACCTAAACTCGAGTCGCATAACTACCCACGCGGACATTGTGCGGTTTGTCTGTCCTGATCAGTGTTTTTCATACAGAATCTACCTAACACACTCAAATGTTCATGCTTGCAACTCAGGATGTCAGCAACATACATGTACTGTCGAATGTATCCGTGCAGTGGGGCGCGTCATCCATCATGACCGCCGAGCGCTTGTTGTACAAGGTGGGCGTGTTTGTGAGCGTCCCATTTGTGGCATTAGGACACTACACGGAACTGAAGGTCAAGGGTCTGTGAATTAAGGATCACAAATCTAGGATCCTATACCATTGCTTTAGAATGATCGTACAAGTAGCTAAATGAAAGGCAAAGTGATATTTCTGTGTTCTAAATGATGAAGTCTTTGCTTGTAACCTGAAAACATTCGTAAATTATTCCACAGGCACTGTACTTCTGGGTGTCCGCCTTCAATGAAGTGCATTAATACCTACATATTGTCTAAGCGAGTGAAAGTATGGCTTGTGTCTCTCTAGTACCTCGTGTTCCCAATCTCTTTTGAATAATATCGTATAATTTTGTCATCGAAACAGTATGCTGTCGATATTGGAGGCTGGGACTTGTGTATAACGCTATGTGGCAACGCATTCCCCGTCAAATCTCCGGTATGCTCTGCGTCGTCGAATGTCAATGTGCATATTGAAACGTACGAGTTTACTATATGATAAATAGACTGACAAGTATTTGTATGCGTATTTTCCGAAGCCTTTCATGAGTTCCCGACACGTGCGTGTTGTGCTGATACTGTCTATAGACCTGACCTATACATCATCGGGTTTCAGGATGTTTCTAGTGAGAATACGCAAGCGTATCATCGACTGCAATGGCGTGTGTATTAGAATTCATATACAATAATGTCATGTGTTGTTACGTCGGTCTTACTATTTCGTGTTTATTGCCCGCATCAGCCATTGTGATCATCATCAGTACACCCACCCAATTCACAAACGAGTTACGATCGGCTTGTAAAGCACATTATTTCACAGACAGTGCGTCAACACAATTCACGGGACTCATTTTCCTGACAACATTATTTTTATCTAACTTTTCACAGCTACAGATCGCTCGCTTGGTAGCCCAGAACAAGGGATTAACGTTCTCAGATGCTCGGAGAGTGGACCCGTTTGATCATGAACGTATGCGCTGTGACTGTATTTATTGCCCATCTATACTATTGCATGGGGTGTGACGAGTAGAGTGTTGTGTCGTGTGCACATGTGCCTGTCAACCGACATCAAAGCTCGCCGACATTCGTATTACGCAAGCGATTGTACACCCACTGTCACTGCTGGCGATCGAGATAAGTTGTGCATTAATCGTCCCATATTCCCCACCTCTTATCGTGTAGGTGTTCAGACAAAGTACTTCAACAGTAAGCGATTTCTGCATTAACGTTCCGTGCTTACAGTCCCACGAGTCCTCACGCGTACTAGAACCCAATATACACCTCAAGTTCCACCATCGCAGACCCCTATGATGCCTGGGGTGGTATTCTGGTGACTGTCAGTCTATTGTTATCCTCTAATCGCCCCGCCCAAATTCAGAGAACAGATGGGAGGGCTACGAGTGCCTCGACAAGCGTTGCCGAAAGGTGCGCGGCTCTCCCGACGACCTACCGCTGTTCAAAGGGAGCCAATGGATGGCGCTGTCATTGGACTTTGCACGGTATCTAGTCGACTACAACGTATCGGACTGGTACAACCACAGTGTCGAATGTTGCATCGACGAGTACTACAAGCAGGTGCGGGTTTGTCCATGTATGTGTACGGTAGCTTGAGCAGGGGCTAGAAAATGTCTATGCCTACCTACATTAAGATGCATGGATTGTTGCGTTCTGTTTGAGTACCACAGCTAGTATATGTTCGCAGAACTGCTCTTTTATAGGATATGCGCACACGGTGCATACGATTGACAACACTGCGATGAGCTATTCTTGTCCTGAAAGCGTCTAAATATAGAGTTGCAAATGTACTGGTAAATCCTGCGTCCCGGTTTGCTTCGACTTAGCATGTGTATTTTATTTCAATGGAGCTATGTCAGAATCACACACTCCCGAATTCTCGCCATACAATACGGCCACTCGCCACGTCGTACTTACTCCGAGGATTACTTCGCCTATGCACAACTATATACCTACTAACCTCTCCTACAGTTATACAGACGATCTTGTATTCACCTACTAACCTCTCCTACTGTTATACAGACGATCTTGTACAACTCGTACTTCAAGCACAAAACACGACCCTTCGAGCTGATGTTTGTCGATTGGGGATGGCCCCCAAGCGCTCATCCGAATTTGCTCACAGCCAGCGACCAGCTGTCTCGAATGTCTGACACATTCCTGTTCGCGCGGAAAGTCATACCGGGCGGACCGTTGAGGCGTTGGATTATGGAGACTCGCCTACAGAGGTGACAGTCTGAATGATGTGATAAAAAGTACTTTTGTGATGGACTACGATTGTACTCGTCCACAGAGGTGACAGTCTGAATGATGTGATAAAAAGTACTTTTGTGATGGACTACGATTGTACTCGTCCACAGAGGTGACAGAGTCAGAAGGACGTAATATGATGTATCTATGATGGACCCAGGATTGTACTCGCTTACTGAGGTGAACAAAAACATCATGCAGATGCTAAATGTCAAACAGATGCTATAGGAGTATTATGCTGAATGACGAGCTGATCAATTCGTATGAATGATAAAGATGGTAATCCAGTATACCTCCACGTAGATACCTCAGCACTGGAGTATGCTACTCGTTACGTAGCCAGGTTTAGCTCACTCACTCCACAATGTGCCTTCCGGAGCATAATAACACAAGGTACAACATAAACCTCCTGTGCGATATTAACCACCAGTGACGTGATAAAAGTTGCTTTTCTGGACTACGGTTTATGGTTATCCATTGCAGGTGGCTTGTATGTGACCTGCAACACGTCGCTGATGCGCATGATCCGTCAACCGTGCAGCTAGTTAAACATACTACTGAAATGGAAGTGGTAAGGTCAAATACTGAGGCAGACTGGCAAGTGCTAACGGAGGCAGCCACGTGCTAAGAATAGAAGAAAGCTGGAAGTGTGTGCCGCTTGCCAGGGTCTTTATGGCTGTTTTAGCCGGGATTTCCAATCATGCTAGTCGCACGACTGATGGACACTGACATACCACTCACTGGTCCGCAAAGCACGGTACGATACTGTGTGTGCACTGTGTGATAGTGAGCGGAGTTTGATACATAGCAGATAACGTGGGTTCAGCTTGTTGATCTTTTCAAACCCTGTAACTGATCTACACCGGAGCTTATACTACTGCATGGTACTTGACTCATTTCGTGAGCAGATTTTAGAGCCAGGAATTATGGGAATATTGTAGTTATCCGTTGACCTAATTTGAATGCTTTCGATATGTCATCAACATTCTAAAACAATGCACTACGTCGGTTATATGGTTCAGGTAAGAGGGAGCCACAGTACAATAAATTTTATCAAGTACGGTAAGAAATCTAATGAAGTCAAACTGATAGCCTATATCGTATCACCCGTATGCGAAACCTTCGAACTTTTTTTGGTACCGAACTGCAGGTCTACGCCTCACGCATGTACGCCAAATGCAAAAACTTTATTGCCGTTTGTCTGCTTGCTTACATCATCTGTGACCACACATAGGTACACATTGAATTCACAACTGCGGCGGCGAGTTCGTCAATGGCCTCCAGTCGCAGCGCCATCTTCTCCTCGCACATTTCGTTCTCGCGTGTGTGCAACAGTAACTCGGGGTGGCATGCTTCTGCAGAGATATGGATATATTGTATATCAAGGACATGTGAAACGGGCCATGTATTTGCTGTAATCTGACGTGGAGCTACACTGGTAAGCTGGATAGTAAGTCAGATGGAGGAAGTAGTTTATTGCTATACAATGACATGCGCACCAACGTCGGGCAGCGTGTATTGAATACTTGAAGCAATCTGAGTTAATTTAGCTTAGTGGCTACCTCTCGCGTACAGTTGAGGCAAGTTTTGCCGTACTAGTTCGTGCCATGAATAAGCTTCACAGAAAATCAGCCAAACGTATACATAAATGAGCTAGACAATCATTGCAAAACTACAAACAGGCAGTACGTATATTGAATACTTGAAGCAATCTGAGTTAATTTAGCTTAGTGGCTACCTCTAGCGTACAGTTGAGGCAAGTTTTGCCATACAACTAGTTCGTGCCATGAATAAGCTTCACAGAAAATCAGCCAAACGTATACATAACTGAGCTAGACAATCATTGCAAAACTACACACAGGCAGTACGTATACTCGATAATATCACACTACGTACAGGAAAGACAATACGCAAATTCGGTTGTAGCACACCACACCAGTCAATACGTATACTCAATTGTAGCACTATCAGGATGAAGGTCCAAACGCAGAATGGCATATCAGTTGATGGGTTGCAGTACAACGACCATCGATACATCCAACACAGGCACAAACACCACAGACCGGCTGAATGTGCAAGTTCTTCCTATCCCCACTATAATGACGGCAATTAATGATCCATATACTCAGCACCTCCTATACCTGAAGCGTTGTCAGCAGTCTCAGGGTGCAGGTCCAAATGCAGCATGACGTCTCGGTTCGTGGGGTGGAGTACAACAACATTCGTAACATCTGACACACCCACACCCTGCAATGACCCACTCTCACTATAACCGTCAGGCTGATCCAGATCGAGAGTGCACGACGAATTGTTATCAGAGCCCAACCACGTCTGTGACTGCTTGGAAGGCAACGAGGCAATAGTAAATATCGGAATATAAACACAGAATTTAAGTGCAATATATGAATGCATGTTGCAATAGTAGATGCCGAGATATATAGTAAGGTGCTTAAGTACAAAATAGGTATGCACACTGCAATATATATATATATATATATATATATATATATATATATATATATATATATATATATATATATATATATATATATATATATATATATATATATATATATATATATAAATATATATGTGTGTGTGTGTGTATGTGTTTGTGTGTAATGTATACACACCCTTTAGAACACTGAAATACGACTGTGAAGTGAGAGCTCACCTCGTTGGCCGCGGCGACGTCTGTCTCCAGCACCCAGCTGCCGCCTGTGCTTCCGATCGTGTTGGTACTGTCACTGTGACTGGAGCCACTCACCACCACCCCTTCGCTTGGCACTTGCCTGCGCGTACTCGTGCCCAGGCCCCAGCTAGTACTGTTGTGTGTGCCTGTGCTGATGAACGTGTTGCTGCTGTGTGCACTCATATTGCTGAGGGCGCTCTGGAACATGTTCACGGCAGTAGCGGCTATGCTGTTTGTGCTAGAGGACTGCCGAGAGGCGGGGTTGGTGTTGAGGGTGGAGGTGGACTTCTTGCGCTTGCCGTCGGAATAGAAGATGAGTATCTGGGAGTCGGTAGCCCGGCGGATGTACTTGGTTACGTCATTCCAACTAACATTGGTACGCAGTAGCTCCTATAGTTGGAATCAAAGGTCATTTATGACTATGTCGTTGCGGTCAAATAATGAGGACTTGGGTGACAAGAGATGATACTTGGTCATTTTGCACAAGGGTACTAGGGGATATAGATAGGTGCTGAAGGTACATATGGCCAACAAAGAGGAATGTCAATTCGCTGATACTTAAGATTGCGTTATGCCAGCTCGCATGGCCCAGACGGGCTCTAGTTTAGGACAAGACAATATCTATAAGTAAGGGTTAAGGGTTTACATCTTTCCTACGGCCTTGTTGGCAGTTGGGGCTCTCATGCACCTCTGTAATAGAACTCGGTGAAGTTGTTAATCTGCAGATTCTTTAGGCTACACAAAGAACCGATACACCACATATCTACTGATCTGTACTTCAACGGCACAATTGACAGGGGGATGAACACACCAGATGTAGCAGCGGGTTCATATAATACACGAGTATGGCCACTACATACACACATGCACCTATTCTTTCGTCAAAGAAAACAAATGGGTCACGCATAAAACTATACGCTACGCCATCTCACAGATACGACACCTCCATGCACATATATACACTGACCAACCATGTCTTGCACATCAACTGCCTAACATCTCCTTTCCCAGTATCAATTTGCACGACCGGTTAGACAGCTCATTGAGTTGCCACGTGTTATGTTCGTAATTGTACCTTGAGAACGGGCTTCTCTTCTGAGAGCACTCGGGTGTGCACTAGCTTCTGCAGCTGCATCAGATCGCCGATGGTCACTTGTAGCTCCGGCACGGTTTTACCTACACCAAATTTGTAAGAAATAATCTTTCAGATATAATTCTCAAGACCCAACATGCAAAGCATAAACCACCACTACGATATCTTTAACCTTGGCCACAACATCAATGACACCACCTTAATACTGTCAATACATAGTGAGTGTTTAAATCGTTTAAAACATATATACATACCTACATATACATATACTATTACTTACATATATACACACACACATATATATATATATATATATATATATATATATATATATATATATATATATATATATATATATATATATATATATATGCATACATACATACATATATATATATATACATACATACATATATATATATATATATATATATATATATATATATATATATATATTAACGCCATACCAGTGATTGGCTGTACAAATGCGTCCCACAGCACATCGCGTTTGCAGTCTTCGGTGGCGGCGTGCACGAGGCTTTCCAGACGCTCGCGCATATTTCTGTCATATTTGGGTGTACATATAAAGTCATCGAGGTTAAGTGTGAATCAGGGTGAGATATCCATAACTATAGCCTGGGTCAGTAAAACTCCCAACAACGTGTCAGGGTGTGATGCAGTACAACATTCAGCAACCGACCGCACACAATACAATGTATCATGCGAGCGATACTCGTGCACATGTGACTGACAACCATATGCACCGTAGTCACACAGAATGAGATTGCCTTAGGCAAATACCTCCCAACTCTTCAGTTCCCAAGTCTCAAGTCGCCACCCCCCATTGCGACAACAGGCATATGCGGGCTGCGATGGTGCTGTGTAGCCGTGATGGATACCACGAACCACACCCAACCAAACACTATACAATGTTTCATTCGTTTACACATCATAGACGCATGTGATAGAGAACATACCTGTGTATATCGCGTCGCGTGGGCATGCGCCTCTGCACATCGGCAGCGTCTTCGTGTGAGACAGCTGGATCGTGGTTGCTATTAATAGATTGCGGGGACGAGTTTTAGTGGCTTGTCGAGAAGAAGGCGCAGGAGAAACACATAACTATATGTGAAAGGAGCCCGGCAAGGTCAGCGCTGATTAGCAATGCAACTTGAAGCATGTGATACCGGAAAGTTAAACTACTTCTCCGGCGAGGTGGCACGACAAGTCTTACTTAAAAGCAAGTCTTAAGGATGCAGTGAAAACACACGGGCTACGATGCAATGTAGACATGCAGAAACAGTCACTATGTGTGTATCACGCGATCCACAGTACGGTGATGTAGTATGTAGGATTTAAAGACATGAATGTCTGTGGGGTTTGTGTACAATCTGCATTTGGATGTGAAGTACTTAAGATCGTGGGAAGGTGTACATGGGAGAGAAGGCAGGCCATAGCGGTATTACAGGATGCAGGAGTCTCACATGCTCACATGTACTTGCACAATACTTACATCAACACACCAGTCATGCACTACCAGCACAAACTAGCATATCCAACTTCTCTAGTTATTATACTATCAGGCAATTGATCCCCTTTTCCGGTTGCTTTATATGAATCAATGACATAGCTGAAACTATGCACTATGCCTAAACCCCCACAAAACAAGATTGCGCCGGTGCCTGAATCCTGATGGGCACACACTACATCCTATCTGTACTCATATGTGCTGGTAGTGAATAGACACTACATGTATACACACACACAGGTATCTACGTACTGGCCGGGTGAAGCGTACATATACGTACACACACTTCATTGCAACCACATACTAATACTGATGGTCACACGAGCGCGTACGTGCATGCGTGCGTGGTCGTGGTAACACTCTACAGAAGACAATACACACAATTGCCTATAGTCAAATAGAACCGCACAGTTCTACAAGTATAAACGTATACGGAAACATACGTGCTAGTGACGAGGAATGCGTACTGCAGGTCCAGGGTGCTGGTAGCCGCACTCGCGGGGTGTTCGCTGAGGCACTCGGGCGACTGAGACAGCAGACTGCCTGTGAAAAAGCCTGAACAGGTATTGAATGAAAGTAAAGAAGGAAGAAGAAATAAGAAAGAAAGAAAGATCATTCCACGTGTGTGTTGCACAGGCCTGTTTAGTCTAGTATACGAGACTCGGTCGTTTGAGAAGCAATCTCAGGACGTGCAAGCAGGTGACAGACGTTGCATGCGTACGCTACACTAATATGTCTGAGTGTGCCACACGTGCACCACGGGAAGTGGTGCGAGTATGCATGCGAAGTGTTGATAAGTCTTCCCCTGCTGAGGCTGTACATACTACGCACATACCAATGACAGTTGTCAAACAGCTCAAAAATACGCTCAATGAGAGTGGCCCCATTCAGAAGGCACACTGGGTGGTGCGATATATGACGTTCATTCAGCAGAGTACGCCCACAGTGACGGAGAGACAGTGACTCGCACAACGAGTGCAACTACAGCCATGTGTATGTACTCTGTAACGCATTCGTTGCACAAGCACAACAAAGTATGGCACACTCGCGCACACCCTCTGGTGTTCTATTTTTAGCACACCTTAGCAGCAGCGTGTATACGTCTGTGATTTAACCTTGTCTGACAACACGCTCTCACCTTCTGGTTGCACACTCCCGCCAAACGCTTGCGGCGGGATTCGCATCGCCTCCCGTTCACTGATATAAGCCAGACCAGTCTGTGTGGATCATATAATACAACAATGTGAAGGCAATTAGCCAACTAAAGTTCATATGATATATGTATAATTATATGTGCAACTATATGTAAACACATGTTAGAATGCCCACTCGTAGCATCCTCGAAAAACAAAAAACAACTGCCAGCGGGAGTTGGCGTACCATAGTTGACACGCGAGTACGAATGACTCAGCTTCGCATTATCATGGTCACACAGATTAACATAAGTATACTTGTATGCAAACGTATACTCATTAGCTAGCCTTACCATCATGGCCACACAGATTAACATAAGTATGCTTGTATGCACAAGTATACTCATTAGTTAGCCATACCATCATGGCCACATAGATTAACATAAGTATACGTGCATGCGCAAGTATACTCATTAGTTACCCGTACCAACAAATGCAGAAGTACTTACCTCGGTGTCCATGGCCTTGTCCATGCCAAAGAATGTGTTAAACGAGCCGTAATAGTTGTCGTAGCGGTTGTTGAGACGCTCTGTATTACCCGCTACTGAGTGTAAACAATATACATACGATGTAAATGAGGGAAACAGAAACAACTCCGCCGATGGGGAGTGCGGTTGCGGGAGTGGGCATTGGCGTACTGAAATGATCAGTGAAGGGATATGGCATGGCCCAAACAACAGAACCATATCCCTTAAAGTTTAATTTACATGCAGATGGAATTGCAGGGACTGCCAAACTGTGCATGCTATCGGAGAACAATTTAAAGTCAGAATCACCTGTGGGGATAAGCTATGTATATGGGAGAGGATGTATATATATATATATATATATATATATATATATATATATATATATATATATATATATATATATATATATAATACCTATATATGCAGGAGTATGTCTATTGGAAGACAGCAAATCAGCCGTATAATATATGCGAATGTGCAGCCCCGCAACACCTGCAGACATGTGCCTGGAAGACAAATGCATAGTCAATCGCGTATGACACCGACCAAGCCCAATTACACGGGCGTACCTATTCTGAATTTGAACGGATCTTCACCCCACTCTTTGGTACTTATATATAAATCACCGACCAATCCAACCCAGTAAGGCAATCATACCCTATATAACCCTAAAAATATCTTCCATCGTTCCATCACTCGTGCATACCCCGAACTTCCATTTCCGCACAGCCCAACAAGACAACACACTGTGACAGTACAACAATATACAACACAGATTTACAACACGTGGCACGCCAACCTCCAGCGAGGCCACAGCAGCCGCCAGTGACGACGACACAACAATGGCTCTGGACTGCTAAGGTCAAGTGTACATCACTACACAGGCTGCACACTATCTATGAGCCTGGGATATGTTCCCCCACCCTTGCGTACGTACACAACCAGCATATACCCAAGCAACACGCCCCACACAGCAATGCAATACACAACACACCGTTCTCATCCGAGGACGCCGCAGCCGCCGGTGGCGGCACATTAATGGCCCTGGACTGCAGTCTGTCGCTCATGGGCGAGGTCGTGCGCGGTGGTCCTGTCCCCTCTACACCCAACGGTGCCGTTCGTCTGGGTGATGTAGGTATCGCCACGGTCAGCCCCTGCCGCTCAGGCTGTGTGAGTGTGGGTGTGGGTGTGGGTGACCGTGGCTCGTTGGTGTGGAGGGGTGTGGTTGTGTGCAGCCGGTCAATGGCTACGCCCGATGCCGTCACACTCGTCACACCCGCGTCTGCACTGATTGATGATCCGTGTGCGTGGGCGTGGGCGTGGGCGTGGGCGTGGGCGTGTGTTGCATCGTATGTGTGGGCGTGCCCGCCCCTTGCGGCTGTGTTAGTGTGAGTGTAAGACCTTGCCTCTGCAATGCCATAGATCGGAGTATGCGCCAGTATAGGCTCCGGTGGTAGTGGATACGTCAGTTGCGAGGCGCTGTGGGGGATGGCGAGCGTCAGGGTTGAACTGGCCTCAGCTATAGCACTCGTATCCTGCATGTGCTCCTGTGCCACATGCGGGTGTCCAGCGGGAAGCGTAGTTTGACGCTTTGGCCGAGATCGGGAAGGTGCTTGAGACTTAGTTGGTATGGCAACGGAGCTGCCCGAGAACCGCTCGAGGTTGTCTGGTGGGCTGGGTATGTATGTATGTGACAGGAGGCACTACACCGTGGCCTACTGGGATGATCTGTGGTTTTCTGGTTCTTGTGGTTGCGGGTAACGCGGAGCTGGTGCGTGGTCCTTTGCGGTCCGGCGAGGCGCCCTGAAGCTGGGGGAAGGCTCCTGGTATGCACGTACAGGATGTCATAGAAGGAGAGTGAGACAGTGTATTGAAATGTATGTTTGTATGAATGAAAGATAGGAAGCGTTTAGGCGGCGTATAAGTAAAATTATATATATATATATATATATATATATATATATATATATATAAATACATATATAATATATGTATGTATGTGTATGTATGTATGTATGTATGTATGTATGTATGTATGTATGTATGTATGTGTATGTATGTGCATGTATGCGTGTATGTATGTGGTAGTGTATGTATGTATGTATGTATGTATGTATGTATGTATGTATGTGGTGTATGTGCGTGTATGTATGTATGTATGTGTATGTATGTGTGTGCATATATCGTGTTATATTTCCATATTGCTATCCATCTATGTATCTATCTATCCATCTATGGCATCTGCATCCGTCCATCTGTCATAAAATATCATCCATCTCTATCCATCCATCCATCCATCCATCCATCCGTCCATTCATTCCGTATTCATCTATCCATCATCATTCCATCCATCCATCCATCTAATTAAATTAAGGTAAATTCATTCATTCATCCTATCCATTCCATTCATTCTATCTATCATTCATTCATCATCTATTATCTATTATCTATTAAAATTCATTCGTATCTATCTATTTTATCTATTATCGATTCTATTCCATTCCATTCAAATTCTATCTATCGGTCTATCTATATCAAATTATTCATTTATTAAGGTATTTTAATTATATTTATTATTATTCTATTTTATATTATTTTCTATTTATTCCATTTTATTTTATTTTTCGAATTTTATTTATTAAATTTTATTTAATTTATCTTATTCCATTTCATTCCATTTCCATTTTATTTATTTATCGTATTTTATTTTAGGTCATTTTATTTTATTTTATTTTATTTATTTATTTTAAGGTATTCTATTTATTTTATTTTATTTTATTTTATTAATTTTATTTTATTAGGAATTTTATTTTATTTATTAAATATATATAAATTATTTTATTTTATTGTATTTTATTCATTTTATTCTATATTATTCTATTTAATTATTCCATTTATTTTATTTTATTTTATTTTATTTTATTTATTATTTTATAAAGATTTCCATTTATTTAAATTTATTTCTATTTTATTTTATTTTAGGTTATTTTATTATTAATATTATTCATTTTATTTTATTAAATTCTATTTATTTTAAAGATTTATCATTATCTATTTATTTTATTCTATTTAATATCTATTTTCCATCTATCTATCTATTCTATTTTATTCTATCTATCCATCGTTATCTATCTATCCATTTATTTCCATTATCCATTTTATCTATCTATTCCATCCATCCATCCATCTATTCCATTTTATCATCCATCCATCCATCCATATCCATCTATCCATCCATCCATCCATCCATCCATCCATCCATCCATCCATCCATCCATCCATCCATCTATCTATCTAACTATCTACCTACCTACATATATATATATATATATATATATATATATATATATATATGTGTGTGTGTGTATGTATGTATGTATGTATTGGAGGAGTTCAGGACAATCTTCATTGGGACAAACTGTAGTTTTTTGTGGTGCATCGTGGAATATAGATGAGGGAAGAATACAAATAGTATAAAGTAGGAACAGCAGAAGAAGAATTGACGAATTACAAGTATATTGCCGGTAACTACATGTTTACATAACAGTAGGATAGCATACAACACAACCGATTAAAGTTTACATATAAGCAGATAAGACGCACTCGGCTGTGCATGTGGTTTGTTTCCGTTCAGCAGCCAACACGAATACACACTTCGATCCATCACTTCAGACATGCACATACACACACACACATACACAGACTCCATGCAGAGAACAAGTACGTCGCACCTGCTTTTCTTCTTCGGTATCAGACACCTCCGCGCTGTCTGACTCCACACTGGGCGCCCACACCACCAGCGTATAGGTAGTGTTCGTATCACACTCAGACAATGGCGTTGGGTGTGAGGGGTTGGGTCTGGGCACAGCCATGCTCACGCGCGACTCTCTTAAGCACTCGAACGTGGGCTCGTGCGAGGTCACAAACAGCACCGTTTCACACGCTGCGTCTGTGTGTGTGTGTGTGTGTGAAAGGTTTCTGAGTCATGGTGATGTTATAATCGTTGTACATGAATGAAAATTAGAACAGATATCGATATGTAGAGCGGTACGTGTAAAATTTCAAACTTTTCCAAATTCATTTCAAAAGTCTAGAATTTTCGCCTCAGACGGGACCTCGGCCGCGAGCTTATGCGCGGTTGAAAAATGGCTTTTAGACACATTTAAAAATGATTAGCAAACAACTTTAGATATATACACACAAGCTGCTTGACAGGATATTCTATGCACGACATACTATGTTCGACGTATAAGTACTAGGTCATATCCGTCGCATACTAACACATATGTGCCTACACGGGAATTGCAATCGTTGGGAGTGAGGCTATTTCGTACGTACCTTTGCAGCGGTCAGTGGTTCGTTTAGTACTCTGGAAGCCATACCACGGCGCACGACTTAACATGTACCGCAGGAACTTGTGCGTGCTCAACAGTGTAGAGTCCTGATTGTGACAGTGTCGGTGACGGTTGAATAGCAGATATGTGTACGATGCACTAATAAGGTTTATGAATTATCGGGTGCGTGTGATGCTGGTTAATGCAGCAATTGTGTGTACATAAGAGAGAAGGCTATAGGCTGACTTAGTATCGCATTTAGATGCCCTGTGGTTATGAGTGGTTATGATACATCTATATATATATATATATATATATATATATATATATGATGTGTGATATGTATGTATGTATGAATATATATGTATATATATATATATATAACAAATAAATATACATATATATATATATATACATGTATATGTATGAATATATATGAATATATATACAAATAAATATATACATATATATAAATATATACAAGTATATGTATATGTATATATATATATATATATATATATATATATATGTGTGTGTAGGAAGTGCATTTATGTACACCAATACATGACACACAAAGCCAACAAATCGATACAACTGTCTAACATACATCACATACATACCATCTCGATATTGACGTTTCCAACAAACATTCGGTTGCGTGCGAAAGTCGGGGGCGCCGGAGATATGGCCATGAGTTGGGCCACATGCTCTACCGTGTCATCGCTGAATTGGCTGTGGGTGGCTGAGCTCTTCGCCTAGGGCAAAGATGTGCAATGGTCAAGATATCAACGGTACGGCGGGGTATAACGACTGGGGACAGTTTGATAATCTAATAACTCGAAGCTTGAGTGCGAGCCTGGATCTACGTGCTTGAGTGCGAGCCTGGATCTACGTGCTTGAGTGCGAGCCTGGATCTACGTGCAGGCGTTGAGTTTACCCACCCTTTCCACATGCCGCTCCCTGCCACCAGCTCATACCCCCTCACTAGCGTCCGTACTCGTACCCACTCGCAAAACTGTACCACATGGACAATCATACCAAAACAATAAGTCCACGGCACAACTCAGTCTCAATTAGTACCGTACAATACAGTATATGCACTACTTCTACTACAGCCTGCCACGACTCCTCCCATCACCCCCACTCACCTTGTCCGCGTGCTTCTCCCGGCCACCGGTCCGTGCACGTTTCCCTGTGTATGCGGCCTTCTCCTCTGGACGCGTGGCTTGTTCACACAGGTGGTTGTGTATATATCGCACGTGGGCGTCGTACACATAGCTCTTGATGTGCAAGGTGTGGTTGAGCATGGCCCGTTCCATGGCAAACTGCTGGTAACACCGTACACGAGTGTCACTCTGCGGCCGGTGACTGCCTGCGCACAAGCAATGAATGGCTGTGTGCAGGGAGTATCATGGAGAGTACATTACTACTTATAAGGTGATACAATTCAAACATATAGCAATACGTTATGGTTGGCAGAGTCGAGTGGTTTGGTCGAGATCAAGACTGAGTGTGGCCCTGATTCTAGAGGTCAGCATGATTGTAGCAGAATTGAGGTTGACTGGTAACACCTTCCCGCAACTCTCTGAGCGGTCGCCGATGGTGAGCGCATATATCCAAGACGGCTGTGTACGCACAGTACAATAAGGCTGCTAGTATAGCGCGGCGTGGTTAATAGGGTTCAGGCTTATGATACAGTACAGGTCAAACAGACTGAGTGTATTGAAGCTGTAGTCCATAGTGCATCATGCCCGTAGACCTATACCACGCTATATTAAGCTATGTACAAACACTTCATGCAGTATGTACACAACTCCCAGCGTTGCAAAAAGCAAAACCCTGAAACTCGTCATGGACATACTTCAGAGATAAAAATAGGCAGAAGTGAGTTTGGGCGAATTGGGGCAGATCAAATTCTAAATTATTTGCGATTTAACAATGACATTAAATGCAACACAAACTATTAAACACAACTTGCGTATCGCACGACTTAGCCTCTTGTGGAGCGTTGGGAAATACTCTGAAAAACATACCACACCAAGAGCTGACAGTATACAATACACCACAATACATATCATATATATATATGATAAAATTGTATCTATAATGCGTATACTATTATAACCACTGATTTAGACAAAGGTCTTATACCTGGAGACGCTTCTGGGAGCAGATTCAGAGGAATAACATCTCTGGCATCCGTCAGGCTCAACCACATGCAGTAAACATCCACAGACACCCAGTCATTCTGCAAAGAATAGGTGTTGAATGTTAAGAGATATCCATATAAAAATGAAACTATTTAAGTGTATGAATATATAAATACAGACATACATTT
>LUCW03000607.1:0-27500 GCA_001586965.3 Sphaeroforma sirkka
GAGTTCAAGATAAACAACTACTCTTTTTCTCGTTGCCATAGATATGATGTATATGGTCAGTTGCGAAAATCAGACATCATAACCTTCGTTTCGTTGCGAATGTCTTGATCATAGACTCCGATTACTAAATATGATATTGAGGATGGTCAAAGCTGCAATAGTTACTGACAGACCACGAGATCGGTCTGTCATGAATTGACAAACCACGATCCAAACGAGTGTGACAACCGGAGCCAGAAAGACACGTAGCTAAGCGCCTGTGAAGTTACTGTGACTTGTTGTGTAAACCTGTGAGGCCATACCCAGTTACCCTACCCTATTCCCCAATATCACAAACAGTTGATTTCTACAGTGGATAGTGATCAGTGAATTAATAGTAACCGACCACAACTCTTAAAAATGGTGATCTATGGTACACCATCAGGGCTGTGTCATTACTCAGTAATCTTCGTATGTGAGAGTCTCAATACGTGTGAATTGTGGGGGTTGTGGACTAAATCTTATGGACTTGGTCAGACGGCTCACGGTAGACCAGGACTTCTTGTGGTGATTGTGCTGCTCACAGGAGTCACAGCTCTTTGCATTGGCCGCCCTCAAGTCCTCAACGCTCTCACTCTCAACAAAGGAGTTGTCTCAGTTTCGAAATTCAAAGTCTCCCCACTCCAGTATACAGTGTCTCGAGCTCAGAACTATGTAAATATGTAGTAAAAATAAAATTAAAACAAAATAACTTCCTGGCCCTACTGAGGCAGCTGAGCCCTAAACCCATGGAGTCCTGGACTCCTACAATCCTAGCTATATACCTCATAATAGCGTTCCGCCATAAGGGTTTTTACGTTCAACGAATAACGTTTGTTGGTTCAACTAAAAGAGTGGGAACGTATATTGGCCTAAAAAATCGATCAGCGCGACCTAGATACTGCACCTAATGATATTTTTTAGCCACATATTGCTGTATAAGTCCATAGACGAGTATGAATAAGGACAAAGCTTGTCGACGTGCTTACCCTAAAATTTTATACGCTAAACGTTTAACGAGTGAAATTTAAACAGCCCCGCGGCCCCTGCCCAGAGAGACAGAGACCCAGATACAGGTTTTCTTGTAGGGTTTTTTTGTTTTTTTAAATTACACCAATCTTTCTGGAGTTCGAGGTTTTCGATAAATCTGATAAATATTTGCTATCCACTTATTCCACTACGATTCGTAGGATTTTCCAGCGGTATTTAGTATTTACTACTACTATAACTAGAGTGTTAGGGCTTAGGCGCTAGCCGCATGTTTTTTTGCTTATAAAAAGAAACTTTTTTTTATAGAGAATTTTGGGGCTTGTGGCAAAATGCAGCTTTTACAGTTTGGCCTCTCTTGCAAGCCTTCTGAAATCAAACAGGATTTATTGTATTTAGGGAACTTTTATTTAGGAAGAAGGCTTTTTTTGAAAGAGAAAGAAAAGGCTTTGTGCCTTTTTGCCTTTTTGTTTTTAACAACAATTTCATAGTCAAGAAATATGTATCTATTTTTAGAAGACTATAGAGCAAAGTCAATTGGACATATTTATGGAATATAACCAAGTTATTGTGCTTGCCATTTTTCAAGAGCAACATTTCACATGTGTAACAAATTAAATTCCTACTACTTTTTGATTGTTTGTGTTTTTTTTAAAACAAACATAACAAAATAAACCTGATGTACAATTGTACAAATGTACACCCACAGACTTTACTCTATTATCTACTACTAGTAGGAGAGAGAGTGGAGAGTGAGGAAGGTATTTACTATTGTGTATTAAAAATACTAATCGAACAATAGATTGGCCTGTGTTTGCTCTGTTGGAGTCAGATTGAGTGTTTCTCGGTTTATGTGTACTAATTATATTTAGAGGGCTATGCCGCATTGTATCGCTAAAAATACATACATCACAACAAGAGTGGATTCACTGTTTCTAAAGTTATTTACAAATTCAGTTGTGTGTGCTGATCTGGTGCTGATGGCCTGATGCCCACTGTGCTGTGTGGCCGTGAGCGGTGGGGCGTGGGCCCTCTGTGCCCTGTGACGATGCCGCCTGTGAGTGTGTCGGGTGCATCCTGTGCAGTTTAGCTCTCTGAAATACCGTTCCTCTGATCTAATCTCATCGATATATCGCCGCAGTACAAACCAATGAGAAATCGGTATTTAGTCCACTATTTTCATTTGTTAGTACAATTGATAGCTTATGTGTTTTTAAAAAAAATGGTTTCTAAAAATATATATCCCCGCTGTCCTCAGTGAGTCCCAGACTCCCAGTCCCCAGCTGGCCTACCATGTCATTAATACGAGAAAAAAAATTAAGTAAATTAATTGCCGTAATTTTCGTAGAAATACGTATTAAGGCACATTCCTGAATTTGAAAATTTAAGATTTATCATGGTGAGCAAATTGAGAATTGGGAATTATGAACTATGCAGCTCAATTTTGGGCCTTTAAGAAATATTCTATTTCTTAATTAAGAAAGAAGGATCAAGGCAGGTTATTAACCTACTAAGAATCATGTATGATATCTTTTAATATTTTTCAAGAACTTATTAATAATCATGTATACCGATATCTGAATTTTTTTTAAGAACCGATACTTATTTCTATAGCATGTGAGGGACTAGGTCCTGGGGGCAAAGATTCTATTACTATAACATGCAATTGTTTCTCAGTACAAACTTTTATATAGTGGTTGTGCATTAGGCGTAGAAGTGTGGAAGCGAATGTAAGTATGGTGGAGAAAAGTGACGGCACTGGGCGAACGACAGCTACCGATACTGACACCATTACCCCCTCTGTAAAGAGTCTGCGAAAATCAGATAATGTGCGATCCTCTATCAAAAGGATGCAGTCGATTAACATTGATGCTATTGACGGTGCAAGTCAGTATAGTTGTTTGAAACTTTATCGAGGGAAAACAAAAGAACAAAAACTATATTTCGCAGTCACAAAGTTTAAAGTTGACGATGACGATTGCAACAAAGCTACCTGTAGGTATTGCAACAGCACTAAAACCTACTCATGAAATCGCAAGTATGCGAATAATGCTACAATACATTATAAGAAGAAGCACGCCAAACAATGGTACGACGATTTAAATAGACTAGTATCTAAAGAAGTAAAAAAAAAAGGGCTAAGAAAGGCAGTCAGCAGAGTATTGTAAATTTTGGTTGAGCTAGTGAGCTACCACAGTTGAGCTACAATGCCTCAAAAAAGTTAGCTGATTTATACTGGGTTAATTGTGTAGCTGTAAACTTCGATGGAAATTACTAGGTTTCAAACTATATTGAACTAAAATACAATTTAGTCAGTTAGGATTTAGCAGTGGTAATTTCCATCGAAGTTTACATATTTTTCAGTTAATGTATTAACGTGACTTACGTTATTTATGTCTATTTACAAATTAGGCAAGTGGTCATGAACACTTAGTACTTCTAGTGAAAATTATTCAATAAAGAACAGCTAGAGGTACGCTCTGTGTGATCGAGGATATTTAGGCTCTTAATCAGAGGCAGTCCCGATCATTCTTACACAAGCTACCACTGCTAAATCCTAACTGACTAAATTGTATTTTAGTTTAATATAGTTTGAAACCTAGTAATTTCCATCGAAGTTTACATAGCCAGGAACGATCATTCTTTTGAGTTGGGCAAAAAACCCGAGCTTAGACAATGGATTAACGCGGTAAGGACAGTACCCACCAATGTTCAGTCACAATATAACCCCGCAACACTTTATACAATTCAAAAGTGTCCGCCTATGATTGAGGAATGCTATCTTAAAGTGGATAGAAGCTCTCAAGTTCTATTCCGTGCCATTTGCAGCTCTTGAAATTGACGTTTGGAAGGATGCGACAGGCGTTAACTACTTGGGCTCTACAATATATTGGACGGTTCCAAACAAATCAAGTACATCCGATAAAACACGAATATCTGTGTTGCTGGGACTGATGAGGATTTTGGGATGATAACTTATCAATGTGGCAAAGGGAAGTCTTAGAGAGCTGGGGATTTCTTCAACCAATTAAAAATACGGTGTTTAGAGTTGAAAAGAATGGTGAAGTTTTAGATATGAAATCAAACATTTATAGCGCAACACCTGACAACGCATCGAATGTACAAAAGGTAATGAGATTTCGTTCTAATATAGTTTTAGGATGTCAAGGATATTGTGTTGCACTGGTTCTCAAACAAGCTATTGACGGATCATTGGTACCGGCTACTGATAAGATGAGATAACTTTTCAATAAGCACAAGGACGGTCTGCATACGGCAAGTCTCAAAAAATAACTTAGTATTTTGGTGACACTTTTGGATGTAAATCTACAAGAAGCCATGTACGATGTGAATGAGCCCCAAACCAGTATCTGATATGTTGATATTTTGCGCGATGAGGTCGGCTTTTATGAACTTAAGCACAAAGGGTACCGATAAAATGATTAGCGCGCAAGGAATTCTCAAATATTACAAGTTCACACAAAGCTCTAGTAAATGATGGCGTGCGTGTAAACTTTGATGAAAATTACTAGGTTTCAAACTATTATAAACTAAAATACAATTTAGTCAGTTAGGATTTAGCAGTGGTAGCTTGTGTAAGAATGATCGGGACTGCCTCTTGTAAAGAGCCTTATTATCCTCGATCACACAGGACGTACCTCTAGCTGTTCTTTATTGAATAATTTTCACTAGAAGTACTAAGTGTTCATGACCACATGCCTAATTTGTAAATAGACATAATAACGTAAGTCACGTTAATACATTAGCTGATATAAATAAAGTTCCATCTGAAGAAAAGTTAAAAAAAAGAAAAGACTTATTGGATTTTGGAGATTGTGGAGGACCAAAATCTATAAGTAGTAGTTCGGAGATTATAAAATTTAGTTTATAATATCCTACACATCTACTAATGTCTCAAATAGGTCCAAGTAGATGAGTCATACCAAATACTCAGGCTATTGGAGCCATCAAAGTGAATTTAGAACACTTTGGAAATATTGGAAAAAGGGCTTGTATTAAATTATTTAAAATACAAATAAAAACCAATGTATTATCTCAATTGATCTTGATATTTTAGACTGACCGGAGGCCGTATTTCTACACTGTTCAAGCGCTTTAACTCAGCACTCATCCAAGCAGCAGCCATCATCACGGGCACTAAATACCCTCGTTTTCCCAAACATCGAACAAACTTACTTCACGTTTGGGGCCTGCCCCCTGCGCGACCATTCGCGGACTACCTCGGAGGTTGCCTGGGGATACAACTCGAGTCAATGGCCAGCACAAATCCACTTACCCCTCTGGCGCAACCCGCCTGGGCCCACGACAAACCATCACTGCGCTTCCCGTACAGAATCTGTGCTCACCTGATATGTTAATATTACTAAATCTACCATTACGCTGTGTTGTCCCTTACGTAACTCCGACCCATGGATACGTGATTTAATTAATATGATTCAAGACGAACCTATTTATGTCGACCGTGAAACCGACACGTTCTTGTATCAGGGATCCTATTCTCTTAAGAAGACACCTTGGAAACACACCATTGTTTGTCGCATCGGTCCTGCAGGTACCACTAAGTAGAATCCCTCAACCGAAATCTTAGCTAAACTAGAGGAGTCTAAAGAGTTTGAACAAAAGCTCAAGACTCGTACAACACATGCACCCAACAAGATTGCAGTCGAGGTAATGCCGATTGAAACGGCATTAGATGGTAAAAACATGGAACTAGCTAAGGCCATGGATCAAAGACTCCAAACTCTAAGAGAACCTGAAGCTCGCACTCAACTACTTAAAGCGCTGCTTAAAGAACAGCCAAGAGTTGCGAAACAACTGAAGAAGATACTTCAACAATCCAATGTTGTCAATTATGTATCTCAGGAGTCTACCCCTCCTGATACTGAGGTTGCCCTTTCCAACAGGACTATGGTTCATCCAGCCAGCGTTACGCAGAATCTGACTGACTTAGAGGATCTCGAAAGTAGAGTTAAAAATTATACATAATTTAACGCATCGAGCATATGAGCATACTTATAAAATGGCTAATCGTGCAGGGCTTGATCATCCGGCGCTGAAAGAAACCATACGTGAAGTATACCGACGCTGTACTGATTGTGAAAAGAACCAGATCAAGCGGTACGGTTGGGCACCCCTAAAAAGTGTGACAGAAGACCAACCGATGCGCCGAGTCATAGTCGATTTGGTTAAACTCCCGCGATCCAAGCATACTGGCGATGTATATATCTGTCATTTCTTATGTGTGGCTTCGGGCTATAACTTGCTTTATGCAATACCGAACAAACGTCAACAAACAGTGGCAGAATTATGCTATCACGTCTTTAATGACTTCGGTTTCCCCGAGTACTATGTTCTGATAACGGTAGTGAGTTTTGTACCGACGTAATGGAGGCACTTATACTCGTATCAGGCATGACCCATAGGCGTGGTGTTCCTTACAAACCTCTGTAAACTTCGATGGAAATTACTAGGTTTCAAACTATATTAAACTAAAATACAATTTAGTCAGTTAGGATTTAGCAGTGGTAGCTTGTGTAAGAATGATCGGGACTGCCTCTTGTTAAGAGCCTAAATATCCTCGATCACACAGGGCGTACCTCTAGCTGTTCTTTATTGAATAATTTTCACTAGAAGTACTAAATGTTCATGACCACTTGCCTAATTTGTAAATAGACATAATAACGTAAGTCACGTTAATACATTAGCTGATATAAATAAAGTTCCATCTGAAGAAAAGTTAAAAAAGAAAAGACTTATTGGATTTTGAGATTGGCGGGAGGACCAAAATCAATAAGTAGTAGTTCGGAGATTATAAAATTTAGTTTATAATATCCTACATCTACTAATGTCTCAAATAGGTCCAAGTAGATGAGTCATACCAAATACTCAGGCTATTGGAGCCATCAAAGTGAATTTAGAACACTTTGGAAATATTGGAAAAAAGAGCTTGTACTAATTATTTAAAATACAAATAAAAACCAATGTATTATCTCAATTGATCTTGATATTTTAGACTGACCGGAGGCCGTATTTCTACATAGCCCCCAGTAGCTTTTAGAACTACGAACGTACGTTAAGATACGATCTAGTTGGTAAAGCGAAAACCAAAGTAAAAACGGTTTCGGTCATGACTTATCGAGTAAGTATGTGCCTATATGTACGAGTTCAAGACTCATGTTGTACTCTATGTCGTTTAGTATTTGGTCCAGTAACCATTTCCGATGTAGGCGCCTTACGTTTATTATTTGGTAAGGTATTAGCCAAAGGCTGTTCTTCATTAGTAAGTAAGTTTGAACAATTTTCTGCACTGTTGGTAAGCAGATCAGAAAGTTTAGTCACGTAGGAAGTAGGTGGCAAATAGGGAATTTCAGATCCGTCAGGGTTTGTAGTCACCTGAGGAAACCCTTTTCGTTTATCTCGTGTGTTCTTATGTAAACGCTTATTCCATTTCTTATTAAAGATACGAAGAAAGTCGCGAGATTCACGAAATGCATCGGAGGTTAGCCAAGCTACTGTCCCATCCATGAAACGGGTCTTGTAGTAAGTGTAACCGTCTTCGGATGTTTTGTCAATTATATCTTTGACTTGTGACTCCATAACTGGTACATCAGAATCAAAAGAGCGAGCGAATGAGAGTTCGGAGGTAGGGATACGGTGAGTGCCTAGATTGGTTGCGCTAGTACCATCAATGTTATTCACTTCGTAAGTATCACTCTTCTCATCATGGTAGGAAATAACAAAAGGTCCTATCGTCTTAGAAGAGAGTTCGGTAACGTTGGCGTTTCGATTTATAATGTTAACGTAATCGCCGACTTTGAACTGAACAATGTTCTTAGTGTTATTCCATCGGTCATACGCTTTAAGTAGGACGCGATTCTTGTGCTCGAGTAAACAGGGGTAAACAACGTTCTGCATATGCTCGATCTTTTGAAGCCACGGGGTAGTGTGTTTCTCGGGCGCAGTTTTATCAAACGTTGCTTGTAATTCACTATAGCGGCCAAAGAAATAGTGAAACGGGAGTGTTCCTATTTGAGGATTCATGCAGTTATTCATTTGAGTCTGAACCCATTTCAAATGATAAGGCCACATATCCTCAACGTCGTCTAGTGCGGTACGCAAGAGTTTCTTAAGTTCTCTATGACGTGTCTCATTTGCACCCTGCGTTTGAGGTTTGTAAGGAACACCACGCCTATGGGTCATGCCTGATACGAGTATAAGTGCCTCCATTACGTCGGTACAAAAACTCACTACCGTTATCAGAACATAGTACTCGGGGAAACCGAAGTCATTAAAGACGTGATAGCATAATTCTGCCACTGTTTGTGGACGTTTGTTCGGTATTGCATAAAGCAAGTTATAGCCCGAAGCCACACATAAGAAATGACAGATATATACATCGCCAGTATGCTTGGATCGCGGAGTTTAACCAAATCGACTATGACTCGGCGCATCGGTTGGTCTTCTGTCACACTTTTTAGGGTGCCCAACCGTATCGCTTGATCTGGTTCTTTTCACAATCAGTACAGCGTCGGTATACTTCACGTATGGTTTCTTTCAGCGCCGGGTGATCAAGCCCTGCACGAATAGCCATTTTATAAGTATGCTCATATGCTCGATGCGTTAAATTATGTATAATTTTAACTCTACTTTCGAGCTCCTCTAAGTCAGTCAGATTCTGCGTAACGCTGGCTGGATGAACCATAGTCCTGTTGGAAAGGGCAACCTCAGTATCAGGAGGGGTAGAGTCCTGAGATACATAATTGACAACATTGGATTGTTGAAGTATCTTCTTCAGTTGTTTCGCCACTCCTGGCTGTTCTTAAGCAGCGCTTTAAGTAGTTGAGTGCGAGCTTCAGGTTCTCTTAGAGTTTTGAGTCTTTGATCCATGGCCTTAGCTAGTTCCATGTTTTTTTACGATCTAATGCCGTTTCAATCGGCATTACCTCGACTGCAATCTTGTTGGGTGCATGTGTTGTACGAGTCTTGAGCTTTTGTTCAAACTCTTTAGACTCCTCTAGTTTAGCTAAGAATTCGGTTGAGGGTTTCCACTTAGTGGTACCTGCAGGACCGATGCGACAAACAATGGTGTGTTTCCAAGGCGTCTTCTTAATAGAATAGGATCCCTGATACAAGAACGTGTCGGTTTCACGGTCGACATAAATAGGTTCGTCTTGAATCATATTAATTAAATCACGTATCCATGGGTCGGAGTTACGTAAGGGACAACACAGCGTAATGGTAGATTTAGTAATATTAACATAATTTAACAACTGTGCGATAAGTTGACAAGGTGGGTTAGCCCACGCATTATGCTTTGATAAGTCAAGCTGAAATGCATCACCTTTAGGATGAGTCAACGACCTATATTCAGAAACCTGTTTGTTATGTTCTGCGGCAAACATATCAACAGTAAATGGACCCCATCGTGATTGAGCGAGGTTAAACCATTTCTTATTTAGCATCCAATCGGTTGCTAATAACTCTTTGACTGTTTTCTGGTAGTCGGGCACAAGTCGAGAGAGCATGTCAGGAAGATGGTTATGTATTCCTGGAATGTGTGTTATATTAAAGGCGAACTTGGCAATAATGTCATGCCAGCGGCTCACCAACTGTGAATCAGGGTTCATATCTTTTAAGTATGTTAAAGACTTTGATCACAGGCGACAGTAAAGTAACTTCCATAAAGGTAGTCTTTAAACTGTCTTAGCGCAGTAACTATAGCAAGGAGCTCTTGTTTAACGGTAGGGTAATTCCGTTGACTCTTATTATAACTCTTGCTAAAGAATTGTATGTAGCGCGGTTTACCATTTATCGTTTGGTAAAGCACTCCACCTACCGCTCGATCTGAAGCGTCGGTTGCTACTTGAACGGGACACCATCCACAGGGTACTGCATGATGGGTGCGTCCATTACTTTACTTTTGACTAGTTTAAATGCATCATCACATTCTTTAGTCCAAAGCTTTCCCAAAGGTCCTTTGTGCAGCCGTAGGTGACTGAAAGGCTTTAAGTAATGAGAAAGATGCGGTACCGAATCCGAGAAGAAGTTAACAAACCCACACACAGAGTTCACATCTCTTCCAGTAATTGGTGTTGATAAATCCAACAGAAACTGTTTCTTGCCAGGATCAATTTCTACCCCTGCTGCAGATACTTTGTAGCCAAGTAAGTGTATAGTATCTTTAGCAAAAGAACACTTGTCTTCGTTAATCTTAAGTTTAGCATGATTAAGTCGCTTTAAGACTTCTTTAACGAGTTTAGCATGTTCACGTGTTGTCTTTGTAAAGATAACTATATCATCTAAATAGACTGATACGTTATACGACAGGTCCGCAAATAGTTCCATCATAACTTGTTGGAAGAAAGAAGGTAACATGTGTAAGCCTTCAGGTGCACCTTTAAACTGGTACTTCTTACCTTGCCAAGTAAAGGAAAAGTATTTCCTATGAGGCTCATATATCTGTAGTTGATGGAATGCAGCTTTTAAGTCTATCTTGAAAAGATAGTCGCACCTCCATTTTGCGTAGTATCTCGCTTATCTTAGGTAAGGGAAAACTATGTTGCGGAATTAGTTTGTTGATTGGCGACAGGTCTAGTACTACTCTTGTTTTACTAAACGTTCCATCAGATTTATATTGATCGACCGCTAAGAGAGCTAAGTTAACTGGGGTTGCATCATAATTGATTTTCAATTAGACCCTGTTTTAACCAATCTTCGATTTGGGTTTTGACAACGTCTTTGTGTCTCCAACTCACGTAGTTATGTGAAGGACACTTTAACTTAGAGAAGTCGACGTTTGTCAAGTCAAGTCTAACGTACCCATTAGAGAACTTAAACATACACCAGTCAGTTATTGCAATCTTCCTGTTTTGTATAATTAAGTCCATAATTATATCGGTAGAAGTGCGGAATCATATCCTTTGCTTCACCTTCCGGAGGTTTAGGTATCTTTTAACATATTATCATCTGACTGATCTTTATTCGGCTCCAGCCCATTAGGCAGACCAGTGAGTGTTTACTACCTAAACTGAGAAGATCAGTCATACCTATAATTAAATCGTATTTCTGAGACATGTCAGTAACGATTAGGTGAGTCTTCACTTCTCTTCTATCTGACAGCATTATGTGTGCATAGTCACGGTTTGTTCGCAAGTAGTAACTTTGCCATTTCCCAAGATTAAATCAGTTGTTTCGTTATGGACAGCCATATCTGTAGCGTAGGCTACTCGGCATGAGATAGCAGAGACTTCAGCCCCTGGATCAAATAGTGCCATAACTTTTTTCTCCATTTACGAAAACTGTTTGAAAGATAATGTTCATCTCCTTTGGTATAGATTTTATTGAAAAAGATAATTGCTCTAGTGCTTCAATCATGGTTATCAGATGTTCTGACGTCTGGTTATCCTTTGCTGGCTTTCTTGTGCCAAGATCGTTGGTACTGGTTTGCAAGATAGTAGCACGCTCTTTCCATATGTGTACTGTCTGGTGTCACCTTGCTCTACCACAACACTCTGACAAATGAAATATTATCTATCTCGCCAGTGGTAACTGGCTTAGTAGTAAACATACTGGCTGGTAAACCAGTAGGTCTCGGGTTCGAAACCCGGCCCGAATTTTTTTTCTTCTTCGGTATAGGAAGAATATCAGCCAAGTGGGACACGATAGAGGGGTCCACAACTGCTGCTGCCGCTAGCTCCTTCAAGAGCGCTTCAGTGCGGTTCAATTGGCGTCGAGATTGAGAGGATCCAGCCACTCGTTGTCGAGTTATGGCGTCCTCAGCTTCGGCCCCAAGATTTGAGCTGAATGGAATGGCTTCTCCATCGATGGCGAAACCGAAATTTTCGGACAGGTCCAATACTTCCTTTTCACCCGGATTTGTGCTGGAGTGTCCTTTAGATGTGGAGTTATAATGCCCCCGACATTCGTATCCACGAATTTTCCAGCCTTTCGACGTTTATCCCCAACATTTGACGGCACTTGGTCAGGGGCAAACTGGGGTCCTGAGCTTCACTCCTAGGTGATACACGGACGCTGGCGAGCCTTTCCGCGGTAGTAGATACCTCTTCTTCCAAGGCTTTAGGATCCGACGAGTCATCCTCAGAATAATCCTCTGTACCAACCTCAGAATTTGCTTCCCCAACAGTATCCTCGGCAGGCTCAACTCCAGACAGGCTAGGTGTTTCCACAGGGACCTCAGGAACCTCGGCAGGCTTAGCAGGCTTAGAGCTAGCGGCTCCCTTGCCTTTAGAAGTACCCTTAGCCATAGTAATTGCTGGATAGTAAATTGATGTCAGACAGTCTAGAAGCAGTACACTACTGTAACTACTATATAACTGAAAAATATGTAAACTTCGATGGAAATTACTAGGTTTCAAACTATATTAAACTAAAATACAATTTAGTCAGTTAGGATTTAGCAGTGGTAGCTTGTGTAAGAATGATCGGGACCGCCTCTTGTTAAGAGCCTAAATATCCTCGATCACACAGGGCGTACCTCTAGCTGTTCTTTATTGAATAATTTTCACTAGAAGTACTAAATGTTCATGACCACTTGCCTAATTTGTAAATAGACATAATAACGTAAGTCACGTTAATACATTAGCTGATATAAATAAAGTTCCATCTGAAGAAAAGTTAAAAAAAAGAAAAAAAGACTTATTGATTTTGAGATTGGCGGGAGGACCAAAATCAATAAGTAGTAGTTCGGAGATTATAAAATTTAGTTTATAATATCCTACATCTACTAATGTCTCAAATAGGTCCAAGTAGATGAGTCATACCAAATACTCAGGCTATTGGAGCCATACTTCAAAGTGAATTTAGAACACTTTGGAAATATTGGAAAAAAGAGCTTGTACTAATTATTTAAAATACAAATAAAAAACCAATGTATTATCTCAATTGATCTTGATATTTTAGACTGACCGGAGGCCGTATTTCTACACCTCAAACCCAGGGTGCAAATGAGACACGTCATAGAGAACTTAAGAAACTCTTGCGTACCGCACTAGACGACGTTGAGGATATGTGGCCTTATCATTTGAAATGGGTTCAGACTCAAATGAATAACTGCATGAATCCTCAAACTGGAACACTCCCGTTTCACCATTTCTCTGGCCGCTATAGTGAATTACAAGCAACGTTTGATAAAACTGCGCCCGAGAAACACGTTACCCCGTGGCTACAAAAGATTGAGCATATGCAGAACGTTGTTTACCCCTGTTTACTCGAGCACAAGAATCGTGTCCTACTGAAAGCCTATGACCGATGGAATAACACTAAGAACATTGTTCAGTTCAAAGTCGGCGATTACGTTAACATTATAAATCGAAACGCCAACGTTACCGAACTCTCTTCTAAGACGATAGGACCTTTTGTTATTTCCTACCATGATGAGAAGAGTGATATTTACGAAGTGAATAACATTGATGGTACTAGCGCAACCAATCTAGGCACTCACCGTATCCCTACCTCCGAACTCTCATTCGCTCGCTCATTTGATTCTGATGTACCAGTTATGGAGTCACAAGTCAAAGATATAATTGACAAAACATCCGAAGACGGTTACACTTACTACAAGACCCGTTTCATGGATGGGGCAGTAGCTTGGCTAACCTCCGATGCATTTCGTGAATCTCGCGACTTTCTTCGTATCTTTAATAAGAAATGGAATAAGCGTTTACATAAGAACACACGAGATAAACGAAAAGGGTTTCCTCAGGTGACTACAAACCCTGACGGATCTGAAATTCCCTATTTGCCACCTACTTCCTACGTGACTAAACTTTCTGATCTGCATACCAACAGTGCAGAAAATTGTTCAAACTTACTTACTAATGAAGAACAGCCTTTGGCCATTACCTTACCAAATAATAAACGTAAGGCGCCTACATCGGAAATGGTTACTGGGCCAAATACTAAACGACATAGAGTACAACATGAGTCTTGAACTCGTACATATAGGCACATACTTACTCGATAAGTCATGACCGAAACCGTTTTTACTTTGGTTTTCGCTTTACCAACTAGATCGTATCTTTAACGTACGTTCGTAGTTCTAAAAGCTACTGGGGGCTATGTAGAAATACGGCCTCCGGTCAGTCTAAAATATCAAGATCAATTGAGATGATACATTGGTTTTTATTTGTATTTTACATAATTTAGTACAAGCTCTTTTTCCAATATTTCCAAAGTGTTCTAAATTCACTTTGATGGCTCCAATAGCCTGAGTATTTGGTATGACTCATCTACTTGGACCTATTTGAGACATTAGTAGATGTAGGATATTATAAACTAAATTTTATAATCTCTGAACTACTACTTACAGGTTTTGGTCCTCCCGCCAATCTCCAAATCCAATAAGTCTTTTTCTTTTTTAACTTCTCTTCAGATGACACTTTATTTATATTAACCAATGTATTAGCTTGACTTACGTTCTTATGTTTATTTTCAAATTAGACATGTGGTCATGAACACTTAGTACTTCTAGTGAAAATTATTTAATAAAGGGTTTAGTCAAATAGATCCAAGTAAATGAGTCATACCAAATACTCAGGCTATTGGAGCCATCAAAGTGAATTTAGAATACTTCTGTATTAAATTATTTTAAATACAATTAAAAACCAATATGATAACTCATTTGATCTTGATATTTTTGACTGACCGGAGACCGTATTTCTACAGTGCGCTGTCAGGAGGCTGCAGTTCAGGGCTGCAAGGAAGGTACCCGCCTTCAGTAGCTCAGTGAATGCTTCGGCAAGGAGTCTAATCAGTGTGCTATTGGCGTCTAACGTTCGATAGAGCGCTCCACTGTGGCCTTTAGGAGAAGGATGTGGATTCCGTCTGGGTCAGGTGCCTTATTGGGATAACGTAGTATTGTCCCCATTACATCGTTGGGGCGTATGGTGGAAGTGACATCAGGAGAGAGTTCGGTATCCGGTAGAACCACGTACGGGTTTGTAGAGTTGAATAGGGCCTCAAAGTAGCCAGCGAGGGTAGCGCCTGTATCATTGGTACCCGGTATGCAGGGTTGGCGCGGAGACCGTCGTTGGTACCCAATATCTTTGAACATTTGAGCACTGCTTTGGGGGATCAGACGTAGTCGAAACGAGTGGTTTGGCAGCCGCTAAACGCAGGGTCTGTTTAAGTCACAATAGAACCCTCCAAAGATTTGTGGATTAGTGGCATAGCGCCAGATGCTGTCGAGAATGAAGCAGCAGCCCTTCCCTGGTTCATGTAAAGTGAGATACGACCGTAGTAAGTTCTAACGCGGGATTTGTTGCGTAGGTGATACAGTCGATGGCGATATCGGCTATATCTATGGAAGGGGAGGTGTTGGTCCGGGAAGCGGCGAAATTGCTAGCATTTGTTGGGGCCGATGGATTTGATTCGTGGGAAGTATCTGGAGATCGAGTCCAAAGGTGTGGTCACCACAAATACCGTAGTCCGTCAGCTTATAATTTTGGAGGGAGGCGGGGGTGGTAGGTCGATGATACGCATGTTCTGTACCAGTTGAGCAGCCAGCATAGAGGTAGTCCAAGTGCCACGTATTACGCAGAGTAGTCTCAATCGGTTTCATACGTAGTCCGTGATTTATAGATGCGTGGCCATACTTCCGGGCTTTGAAATTGAAATCTCCCCACACGACATCTGGTTGGTAACCGCTAATCTCGGGGGGATTCATGTATCGCCTGACGTCTTCTTCAGTGATTTGAGTGGAAAGTAGAACACGACCATATGAACGCCAAAGCACACAAAGAACACCGCGTACGGTGAAGACTGTACAAGTTGAAAATTCGATGGGTGGTGTTTGGAAAAGATACCAATACCACAGTGTGAAGGGTGAAAGATATTATGCCGTGTAGTGTGATATAGTATATGATAGCATGTATTTGTACATGTGTATAAAATTCTTATGCCTTTATTATCTATATCTATTTTCACATATACATATAAAACAAACATGTGCAATAAACCTCAGATTTCGATATATGTATGTATATATATATATATATATATATATATATATATATATATATATATATATATATATATATATATATATATATATATATATATATATATATATATATATATATATATATATATATATATATATATATATATATATATATATATATACATATATATATATATATATATATATATATATATATATATATATATATATATATATATACACATATATATATATATATATATATATATATATATATATATATATATATATATATATATATATATATATATATATATATATATATATATAGTCGTTTGCTAGACTTAGTATACCACCATCCGTACATAGTAGTCCCAGATTGATTGATTCATAAATGTATCCATCAGACACGGATCGTAGTTCCTGTCAATAGGGGTATATCGCGATATAGTCTGCCATACCTTTGAAAAAAAAGATTTCGTCCACTGGCCATGCTATAATCTTGTCCTACTTGTTCGTTGTGAATAGTTATTGATGATTTATACTGAGCACAGCTTTGAAGTTGTGGTCGATTTAATTATTTATTCGTAGTGGTAAGATCTTCATCACATGTGTAGTCGTGTACACAAGCGCCAAATAATATTTTTTAAGAAATATGAATGTTATCTCACTTAATATGTCGTTCATTATTAAGAAATTATCTTGAAACAAAAAAATTGGCTTAATTAAGAAATAGGAAGTACGCATGAGGAATTTATTATTAAGTACCACCGCTTTGACACGATTAGTATCTTATTCTTAATTAATATTCACTTAGCGAAAAAAATGGGTTAAAGTTTTTGACACTGCCGATTTTGGGTAAAGGATTAATAGGAATTGGGTTCAGATTCTTAATTAAGAAAAAAAAGAATCATGTGCTTTCCCAAAATGCAATAAGAAAACGTACAGATCGTTACATAATAATGACATGGTAGCTCAGGCCCCAGTCCCCACAGCCCCACTGCCCCGCTGGTAAAATCACCTGACAATAAAAAAATATCTGTAAATATAAAATATATCACAAAGTCAGTAAATCACAGACATCATGATCAGAGTCACAACAGTGACACAGACTGTCTGACAGAGAGTCAGAAACACGCAGAGTCACTGAGTCACAGACTCTCACAGAGTCACAGAGTAAAAATCAGTCCAATAGTTTTATCCAATATTGTTTATCAATCTTGAATCCTCTATTGTTGACTGTCGAGTGTTGACTGTTGACTTTGAGTCCTGTCGACTGTGGTCAGTACTCAGTAGTCAGTATGTAGTACAGTATGTACGTAGTGTCACATAGTCACTAGAGTTGTGTGCATATAGAAATATATATATATGGGTCAGTTTGACCAGATACTGTCATAGCTCATAATGTCGACTTCAATATTATACGCGTCTAACAACCTACCATTAGCCACTATGTACCCCGAAGCGGTCACAGTCGACAGTAAATCATCTTATTCTGATTTCGATCCTAGCCAATCCTCTCAGAGTTCGCGACAGAATTCGTGCCAAGGATATGATAGACGGGTGAGCTTCAGTGATGTACAAGAAACAGCTTTCTACAACGTGTACGAGCCGCCTCACGTCGTAAACTTGTTGCATACGCTGAAAATGAAGAAGCCCAAGTACAAAATGAAACGTCGGTCGTCGGGTAGTAAAGTGTGGTGATCAGCAACACCAGTACGTATAACTTCAAAACACAAGGATCACGGAGACCACGATGCAGCAGTCAACGATGACAAAGCACTTTAGGAGGCGTAGACTATAATAGTTTATCTCAAAAACGCTTAGTACGCAACGGTGCATTAGAAACACAGCCGATTAGCCAAAAACAAATTTGCAGAACGGTGGACGCACAGGTTTTATGAGCTGTGCGTGACGGTTATGCAACGCTTGTTCTCTCAGATGGTGAATGTCAACAATTGGCAATGGCGTTGCGGCGTGAAAGCAGTGGCAAATAAGTGTAACTTTCATTGCCACTAATGAGCAACGCTCCATGTTGAATATTGCAGAATCCCACGATCTCCTGACGAGGCAGTTAACACTCGCTTAGTGCACGTGAGTGCACCAAATTTTAATAGCATTAATCGTGACGGACGGACGACAAGGATCATACGGTGTTGTGGGTCAGATGTGGGAAATGTGGGGGCACAAAACACACACGTTGTGCTTAATGCAGCTATCACCATATACCTGATAGTAGAGGGAGGTAGGACCAGCCAACTCTCGCCAAGGTCAAACTCGATTGCATAGAATCAACGCGAGCCAACGCAAGTACAATTATCACCCAAATAGACTTGGACTGTGAATCATCCTGAATAAAATCTGCATATTTTACAATTAAACGTTTTTCATCATGTATTTATCTGAAAAAGGTACAGATATCTATAGATTCTCTTAACAAATTTGTAAACTTCATAACCAGCTCTAATGTCAAGGTCATGGCTGACACCACACTGCCGCTTCGCAGTCGAGTTTCCGCCTTCTTTTTTGCTTTTAAAAATCCGATTTGAAGTCGATACGGACACACATCAACACAAGCTAACGCCTTGCTAAGATTGTGCTTTTATGGTCCCCTGTGAACGTAGTAACGACTGTACTTCATGATTCGTCGAACTAGGTTTCCGCCTACACCATATATGCAAATTTGCACACCTTTGCTCAATAGCAAAAGACTTCTCAGTGCACAAGAGGTGTCACACGTTGCCCAAGAGAAGTGTGTGAAGTGTAAACATTCTTAAAGATTAAAAGTGATATATGCCAGCAACGTAATTATTGTCAGGTTGTCGCAACGTCCTTGCCGTTGGGTACATGCACTTCTTGATAAGCACCATCCTTGCACACGAAAAAACACTACTTTGTACATTCCCACGTAGCAGGATACTAGCGCAATAGCGTGTGTAAACAAGATCTGCTGCTTCTTCTCATATTGCTATACCGAGATCAGAAACCAGGACATCACAATCACGCGGAAGCCATACGCCGGCTTCACTGTAGACGGGACGAGGCTATAACCTATTCATGCAAGTCCAGTAGAGCCGCTCCTATCTTTTCCCAGCAGATGCGCCACCAGTACAGCTTTTTCCTTCTTCGACCGCAAGCCACGCCAATCCGAAGTGAACAAAGGCATAACTGTCCAACCACTCTTTTCAATCAACTGCAGAGACATCTCGGTCTCTAACCTCAGAATACGTATACCATTCTCGTCAAGTCCTCGGGTATCGATGCCCTCATTTCCACGACCTGTCTCTGCGAGCACACACTCACAATCTGTGATCACTTGGAATGCTATCTGTTTCTCGGGTATTATACAGTCTATCAGGAGACCCGCGTCGCATTTCCTGATATCGGAATTAGTGGCTGTCGCCTCTTCCGATCCTTTTTTGCTCGCAGTGCCTGTGCTATCAATAGAATTCTCCAATCCCACTCCTTTGTTGTCTCCGCGTAGACTATGCTGGTATACCTTACCCACCTCGTGTGTCACACCTAAACTTTCCAGTGCTTCGGACAGATCTCCCACCACAGCCTGCTTATCCGAAGACTGGTTACTTTCGTACTCGAAAGTCCGTTGCTCTGCATACTCCCTCAGCCGTCTTTGCGATTGAGTACCTTCTCCTGTAAAAATTCCTACCTGGTTATTCCCACCAGTATTCGATGGATCTAGGGCCATGTAGGTCTGAAGCACTCTTCGGTACGAGGGTGCTTGAACCCTCTTCCTATGCACGCTAACATCACCATCGGCAAGGATTGCTAAGCAACACGTGACCCACTCCGCCAACACAGGTTGTTCTCGGCATTTACTTGCTACTGATACACCCCACGCTGCATCAGACAAAGCCTCGTACATTGGAATATTGATTTTTCGTGCACTTTGATTGGTCGAGCGCTTCTCAACTGCATTCTGAGCGGGTGGTTTTGTGGTTTTGTGCGAGTGTGAGTGGGCAGTAGAGGGTATTGAACTGAGGCTGTCAATCGGGGCCTTCCTCAATAAGGCTGTTGCCAACTCGGGGGTGAGCGACCTTGCAGACGCTAATGCATATAACGCATGCATAGCCTCGATGGGTTTAATCACATCCAAAGAACTGTTGATGATCGGAATAGACTGGGCGAACAATGGAGACAAGACATAGCCGGCGCGTGCATACGCATGCAAGACACCCACGAGCATTGATATATCACTTAAGATAGATGCGATTGCATCTCGGATCGCTATATCATTCACACTCTGACCGGCTATGCCGAAGGTGTTCTCACCAGCTGACCTCCCATTTATACGGCCCATAACCTCTTGGCTCACTTTTTGGTACAATTGGAGACAGGATGCGCTTTGGTTAAATGCCTGGTCTATCCCCACATACCCATTGACTACATCAACTATCTCCTTAGCCGAGCACAGAGCCAAATCTCTGCATGAACGAAAAGTACAGAACGGTTGATAAGAGG
The DNA here is from genome assembly GCA_001586965.3 of Sphaeroforma sirkka. Taxonomy (NCBI): domain Eukaryota; class Ichthyosporea; order Ichthyophonida; genus Sphaeroforma; species Sphaeroforma sirkka. The sequence goes on from LUCW03000607.1 coordinate 20,465, forward strand.
TGAAGATAAATCACCTCTACTCAGAAGCATGACTGTTCTGGATACAACAAGTCATGCGGCGGTGTATGTGCACTCAGGTCGCGAAGGCTCGCATTTTGTATGTTGGTGGGCAACAAAGCCAAAAAACTTGTCTATTTGTGCGCTTCAAAAAAGACCAGATTCTCTCCGACATGAAGGGTAGGACACGGACGCCGACCCAAGCGAGTGTGATCCCACCACGCACCGTCTGGGTCAAACAAAAGGCATATACAGGCGAGACACTCCGTGTACATACCTTTGCGAGGCCGTACTGAGCAGTTCAAGGGATTCGTTCTTGATGTTAGCCACACAATATGGCGCCAAGCGTAGCACAGAGAGGGTCGTCTTCAGATCAACAACCGATATAGCCTGTGCCCCTCTTGTGGCGCATTCATGGATAGCATCAACAACAAAAGCGCTGCAATTGGTACTGAGTGCATTGGAGCCTAACCGCTTAGCTTTAGCACTCTTGGTTGTGTCCTTTGCTTGGCCTGTGCGAGCAAAGTCTATACGTCCTTGATCGTAAATCAGCTCTGCTAGGGCTATAATGCCCGAGCCGGATAGTTCGTGGAGACGCTCGCGGCCCGCGCGAGCGATGTAGTTTATAAACCAAACGTCGTTTTTAGTGCGGCGTTTTCTGTTCAAATGGAAAGAAGCGGGAGAGATAGTAGATATGAGAGAATGTTCACTATCGATGGATATATATATGTATATTACTCATGTATACATGGATGTGCTTATTTTCATGTGGTTGTGTATCAGAGCTCTGTATATTGGAGTGAGTTACCGACCAATTACAGTGTGATGTCTGAAGCCTGGTGCTCAGGAATAACAGCGCTGATAGGCACCGCATTCGCATCTGCGTAGCTCACATACAATGAAACGCTCTGACACAACTGCCCAACTCTACAAGGCGTGAGGGTATCTCCATGTCAAGTGCTCACTACTGTGCCATTTCAACTTCAACCTCACCTGCTCCTGCCATTGATTGTCGCAGCAAGCTGCCAGATGGAGTCTGTCGTCAAGTGGTCTAAGGACTTGCGGAGCGCAATCATATGATCCATGTGCATAAAATATGCCTTGTAAAAGCTTTCTGCCCGGACGCCTTGGGTTTGCAGCATCCATACACAATGGCACAGTATATCCACATCTACAGAGGACATATCCTGGACCATTCGCGGCGATTGCTTCAGGTACGAAGCAAATTCCTCGACGAGTTCTAGATCCCCTGCTAAAGTACGAATCGAACAAGTTTTCAGACACTGTGCGCACATTTGTTTGTACTTGACATAGCATATACAGCACATCGAGACGTACTAGGGTTGAAAGTACGGCGTATTAAGCACATTTGAACAATTTTTGCATCGTCTCATACATCAAGATTGATGCAGACTCCATGCCACGTGCTGCAAATGATACTTAACTACTTACCGATTATTTTCTACTACAACACATCAAGGGTAATGATACACAACGAGCTGTAAACCATGAAATGTGTAGAATGGAAATCCTGAATCCTGGGCATACACGAGAGAGGTTCCTTCCATCAGTGACCGATACTATTTTTTTTTTTGGAACCTATAGAATCGTGAGCTGTAGACATACTATACAGAAATGAACGACTATGCGTATATTGATACGTGATTGTATTCCTACGTGAACACAGATATGCTCGTCTGGCGACGCAGTTTCACCCAATTAGAATAGCAACGACTAGACAACGAGCCAGCACCTGCATCTATCCATTCGCACATGCAACTATCGAACGTGACATATACAAGCAAGCGAAACAACCCCCAAACCGATCCTTATGGACGCATATATATACAAGGCGATGGGATTTATGGATCTAAAGTCTATGGATCCGCACATCTGCGCTGTGTCTATGGCAAGCCATGGCTGAGCCCGAGGGCATCACTTGGTACAGACGACAGGGTTATACACTCAAGTTGCATAGTTTATTACTGATACAATCCCGGGTCATAAACTATACAATCCAGGAATTGGCCAAAAAACGGCCACTGCAACTTCAATACCTGACTGTCTGGAACGCCATACGACCACACGGTTGTTCAGACACATAACGTAGATGTAAATTGATAAGCAAGCACGAATACAAAGCATAACACACCTGACCCCCTCGCCAGTATCCGGTACAACACATTCGACAGCTCGGTGGGCGTTAAACCCGTATTTATACGCCGCATTATAGCGGTCTGTACAGCCTCACCCGGATCCGTATCAAGCGCACACAGTGACTGGATAATCACTTGAAACGAGGTGACACTACAGTCGTCGACCTTCTGCGACACACGCTTCAGCAGTATCGGCCAGGCGCTGTGTTTCTGTAGCGCTTCTAATGCCAACTCCTGGGCTGTAGGTGCTTTGGGCCGGATCTGAAGGTCGTTCGTTGCGGCAGCTGCATTCTCAGCAGCACTACCGGTGACTACATGGGGTCTGTCTATCATTGGGGTGGTCGGGGCGTTCTCGGCGTCTAAGTAATCCTGCGCACACTTATCTAATACAGTGGCTAAATTATCTCCATAGTACTCGTTCCAATTGTCCACAAAATGGTCCAGACACACCCTACTACTTGACGCAGCCAATAACTGCTCTTCCAGATAGTTCCTTCTTACATCATCAAAGTTCGCTGCAAATCTCACCAAAGGTGTTCCGGACACATATCTCCCCGTCCTCCTAACTCGGCCCTCAGCCCTGTTCACAATCCCACTCTCATACGTTTGCATCTCTTTCGAATAAGCTCTGATTGGTTTGCTATAGTGTGTCTGTGATTGTGACTGCGTCCGTGTCTGTGCTTGTGTGTCACTTTGTTTCAGCTTTTGGTAGTCCGTGAACGCTTTGTCTGTCCTTGGTGCTTTGTCTCTGGCTGCCAAACGTTCTGCACTACGTCGCAGCATTCGACTGGGCACAGACTTTGGCGGAGGTGGGAATAATATACCAATCAGCTTACGGCCGGCTTCACCGAGCTTATCCGTGATCTTGTTTGGTGTATTCTGACTCGTCTGGAATGTGCGTGTGTGTGCAATTGTCGTTCTACTATGTAAAGCATTTCTGCCTTGGATGTGTGTGTGCACAAGTGCTTTGACTTGCACGGACACAGCCTGTCGGGGGTGAGATCTACTGTTACTACATCTTGCTGTTGTGCGGCCGTTGTGTACGAGGGTGTAAATTTGCGACATTATATATCTCTCGCTAACCACAGGCGTTGGCCGCCCAATTGATATCGAACTCCTGACGTGGAACATAGGGCCGTTTATTGAATTCAACATAAAGTTGCGAATTGACTAAATCACACGCGTTCCTAACTGAGTATATAACCTGAATTCAATTTTAGTCTGAATCAAAGAATCCGCTTATTCTCCCTGTACCTGAGCATACACTCGGCTATGGTACTCTCACCTCTAAGTATTACTGCTTAACTAAGTCCTATATCCAACCATCTCCCGCTCTTCCTTGTATTTCACAAAGATATAACTTGTGTTGATACTCGTGAGTTCCCATTGTTTATTTATTGGTGACAGCGTCCTGTGACCACAATATTATATTCACGGCGCCAAAATATTTAAATACAGTACATGAAAAGAATACTTAATTACGTTTTGGTAGTTCAGCATATGCGTGTAAAGGTTTGACATTTAAAAAAGGACGTTTTTAACGAATTTAATATTTAGTGGGATAGAAAAGGTATCACTTAATATGAAGTCAATCGGAGAATAACAAAGACAATCCGTTGTATATTGCACCTAAGTACCGGAACAGTGCATCCTTATCATAAATATAATCGGACAGAATCAAAGTAAGCGTTTAAAGTATTGATTTTTATACATTCTAGCTAAAACGTAATGAGGTTTCACTTGGAAAATATTTAGTCATAAATTTGCCAATTTCATATGCACATCAAATCTCACATTTTGTTTTTTGGTTTGTATAAGTGCCAATTATTCTCTGAATTTCTGGGACTTCAGATCCAAAAGACCTAAAATCCAAGTGGTCTTCAAAATTTTATTATTTTATAATGACATAATCTGCACGTGAAATTTCTACGCATCACACTACATTTGCCGTAGCAATCGTATCAGATACTATATACAATATATACACATAGCTTTTAAATAGGCCTCTCGCCAATAAATGTAACCATTCGTATTGCACCTCCATAAGATAATAGAAACATGAGGGATACAATCGTGCCTAACGTCGATAAAGCGTTTCTTTTGGCAACCATACAGCAGAGTAAGGTATGAACATTCATATTTCTATGAGTACCATGTGTGTTCGATTTCGAAGTCAAGACCATTTTTGATCCACTTATTTTCTCAGAAATAAAGCAACCTTCAGACATAATTTTGTTGTTCGTACACGTATACAGATAGTTGTTGTCAATACCTACTAAAATACAATCACACTATCATAGAGAGACACACACAATATATATATATATATATATATATATATATATATATATATATATATATATATATATTATAAATATATATATATACACACACACACAACACACACACACACACATCATCATCAACATCATCATCAACATCAATATCATCATCATCATCAATATATATTATCATATATATATATATATATATATATGCGTATGTATGTATGCAATATACCATAACAATATATATATATATTATATATTATTGGTCCGTTATTATACGTATATACGTATGTATCAACACATGTACATACACACACACATAATACATGTAATACATGTATATTATATACATATATATTAATATGTTATACATATATATTATTATTAATAATATGCATATAATATTATAATATATATATGCATATACGTTATGGGGTCATGGCACACACATATATTGTTGCATGCAATACATACATACATATTGCTGTATACATGCATATTACATATTAATAATAATATGCTATTATGTAATTATATATTATTATTATTATATTATATATATATATATATATATGTATATACATGGGATTATTATAATATGATATACACAATCATATATATATATACATATATAATATATATTACATATATTAGTATATATATGCATATGCATGCATGCATACGCATTATGCATATATGTATACATATATATATATATATATATATATATATATACATATATATATATTATATATATATATATATATATATATATATATACATATATATATATAGTGTATACATGCGTGTGCGTGTGTGTGCACGTGTATAAAGTATAATATAACATATATATATTACATATATGCATGTGTGTGTGTGTGTTTATGCAACGCATTCCCAACTATACCATTATATAAAATTGGAGATTAGCTCTCTTTAATGATTCATTTTGAATATTCATGTACGTGATTAATAGTTCAAATTGTCGTATTTGTGTTGAGAGTTGTATATATTCCTGAAGTTATTATGGTCCATATATTTGTCTATATGTATATATATATATGTATGTATGTATTCATACACACACGCATATATATATATATATATATATATATATATATATATATATATATATATATATATATATATATATATATATATATATTCATTGATTTATATATATATATATATCTTATATTTATATGTACGTATGTATGTATGTATGTGTGTATTACTGTATCTTGTCTATTTGGATCATAATTGTGGGGTTGTCAACGAAAATACACATTTGTTTATTTATACGTACGTATATCTCATATGCGTGTGTGATTGCGGATGGGGGCGTGCGTGTGTAATAATTTTGTGCTGTTTGTTTGTATATTGTAGACACCTATGCATGGACTCATCAATACATGGACTTTAATACTCACTCGAATGCCTTCGAATCTCTTCACCTTCAATACACAGCGACTTGACGGTCGTGGTGTATACGACTACCGTAAGGTCAAGCTGACCTATGGCAAAGGCTTTGGTAATGTAGAAGTGCAACTCGGCAGATCGAGAGTGCTATGCCAGGTACGGTGCATAGCTACCGAGCTTTGCCTGTATTGTTTTCTTTTTGCGTTGTATGGATGCCTCTCTCTGTATATCCTGTGGTTTCGGTCTCGTGATGTGGTTTACACGGCTGTCTTCAAGTAAACACGCAGACCAGCACAATAGACGGTACAAAACGCGCTTACTACAATACGAGACCAAGCAAGACAGTACAAGTCTTACAACAGTATAACTCACCGCATACTCATGTAACATAATTTTCTACTCCGACTATCAGATATCGGCTGTTGTTGTACCTCCCAATGAAGACCGTCAGCATGAGGGTATAGTAGTGTTCAATACAAACTTAGCTCAGATTGCAGATCCACGGTATGAGCCGGGGCGTCCTTCAGCGTTAGCTATTGAAGTCGGTCGAATTATTGAGCGGGGCTTGAAAGAGAGTAGGGCGATAGAGAAGGAAGGGTTGTGCATCGTTGCTGGTGCTAAGGTATATACTTGTATTTGTTGGTTGGCATTTTGTGCACGCATGTACATTCAAATGCTTGTTTTTCTAACACCTTGGATTTATGTATGTATGCATAGTATGAGGGTACACATGCATACGTACCAGAGACGATATATCACCAATCGGACGTGGATATATTCATTGTACGTGTAAGAAGATTCATGCTGAATGGATTCCAATATAAATAAACGCATAAACTATCTTGCATATGTGTATGTTTGAATATCGATGCATGTCTACCCGCATAATTGATTACGTTCCATGTTTGTCGATACATCGATTTGACACATATTGTAGCATTGCTATGATCTGTTGCCACCACCTTCTGTTATAACACATCGGTCTGTGTATGTAGCATACACGCACTCGCCCGCGTAACCAATGCTGCAAAGCCTGAGTTGCGGTATATATGTCTGGCAAAGCTATGTTACACGCAGAATCCGAAGGAATAATCTGCCGCAAATGGCACGTATGTGGGTCATAAAATATCCGCGCTACCTCTATACTAGACTGAGTAGATCGCTTACCTGGAATTT